>ML384567.1:11287-46314 GCA_005239525.1 Nicotiana knightiana | reverse complement strand
GAAATTATTTTCTTACATGTCCTATGCATGGTAACTTTCCTTAATTATGCTTACCTACTAGCCGTTTGAGTTCAACCTTCAATTAAGGGATACTTAATTGCTTGTCATGAACACTGTTTTACCTCCTTTCCTTATTTATTACTTACCGTTTGAATAACTCTTTAATTCAAGGGAGTACTTGGGCTGGTTATGCCCTAATTGATTCCCAGTCCCTTAATTATGGCTAATTTGATTCCTACCCTTATTTTCACCTAGTTTCAAACTATATATATACCCTATTCGTTCCATGGCACACACACACAAAGACAACTAATATGTNTCACATTTTTCATTATTAAAACCTTTTCCTTGTGGTGTGGTCAGTACATGTGTTCGATTGTCACGAATGGCTTGAATTTCTGGTGATATTACTCTGTTTTTCCTATTAGGGTTTATGACTTTTCGTCTCTTTTGTGTGTATCATGTCTACTTTGTTGATTCGTACTAGTATCAGTACAAAACCCTAATTCTTTAGACATAAAACCCTGAAAACTACTAGTTTGCCTGCGTGTTCGCATATGTGCTTATGTTTCATTGATCTTTACCCTATGTTGTTTGTCTTTGGTTCTTCTTGCCTCCCTAACTCACATGATTCCTAATTTCATATACTAGGGTTTCTGTGTTTTTGCTTAACAACCGTGTTGTTTCATGTTGATTCTCTTCAATTAATATTATGCTTGCTCGAGTCCTTGATTCTGTGTTATTTGTCACTCAATTGTTGCCTAACTTATAGCTTTGCTTATAATGTGGTCATTCCTGCTATACATAAGAGTCTCTATTCATTAGTTGTTTGAATTTCTGATTCACTATGATTCGAAAAGCCCTACTGATCTCTCATGATATATTCTTCTGATTTCCAACCCCTAACTTGTTTTTCTTACCTTGATTTGTTATTGTGATTGATATTGCTTCCTTAATTGCTTGCTTGATTTGGTCTGAAATTATTTTCTTACATGTCCTATGCATGGTAACTTTCCTTAATTATGCTTACCTACTAGCCGTTTGAGTTCAACCTTCAATTAAGGGATACTTAATTGCTTGTCATGAACACTGTTTTACCTCCTTTCCTTATTTATTACTTACCGTTTGAATAACTCTTTAATTCAAGGGAGTACTTGGGCTGGTTATGCCCTAATTGATTCCCAGTCCCTTAATTATGGCTAATTTGATTCCTACCCTTATTTTCACCTAGTTTCAAACTATATATATACCCTATTCGTTCCATGGCACACACACACAAAGACAACTAATATGTTCAATTCTCTCTCTCACAATTAAAAAACTCTCTGCTCTCTCTCTTTTCTGTGCTAGTTACTGCTATTCTAAGTTAGTCGGCTGCAAGTCAAGGCTAATTATTGTGCATCTCCTACTTCCTGTTTGTGTTACTGCTTTCTTCACTTCATTGGTATGTTCTATTGGGCTTGGGGGGTCTGGGCTAGTTTAATTGGGTTAGGGATCGGGATTAATTAGGCTGGAATTTAAATAAAGAATGGCTATTTGTTAAATACCCATTAAAATTAGATAAATAATTAATAACATATAAAATAATCATATAAAATAAAATTAAGGTTAAATAGGTGAAATTAAGGTAATTAAATAATATAGAAAATATATAAAATGAATAATTATTCATTTAAATGGCATAAAATATATATAACTAGGCTATAATTGCAAATTTATTGTAATTAAGGTCAAATAATGCCAAATTGGCTAATTTGTGAAATAATTAAATACTAATAAGATTAAAAAATGATATATCGAGCTGGGAAATATTTTAAAAATTATTTATAATATACTTCATGAATAATTATTGAATATAAAAATACTGAATAAATTGGAAAAGAATTTAATAAAAATATGAAAAATTACGGAAAAATATCAGTTATTATAAAGAGTGATTTTGAAGGTATATATGCAAATTTTAAAATAGTTTGAGGAAAAATTGGGCATCAACAATTTATAGCTATACTTTCAGCAAATTTACTATTTGTAGCTATTTAATTTTATAGCAAATTCATGAAACAATAGATTAATTATTTTGAACTGAAACAAGAGAACAACAAGCTCTCGTAGCTCAATTGGTTAAATCGCCTGCTTAGTTATCGGAAGTTGAGTTTGACTCTCAACAAGAACATTTTATTTTTCTGTATTTCTATATTTCGCTTGGTTGTATGCGTATTCATTGCGCGAACGAATACACTATATACATGTTGTATCCTTTGTATACACCTCTATATATAGTCGATACAGGTTGTATCCTTTGTATACACCCTTGTATTTTGCCGTGGTTACAGTTGATACATGTTGTACTCGTCGCGCGAATAAAAATAATTACGCGAACAAATACAATTGATACAGATTGTATTCGTTGCGCGAACGAATACAATTGACGCATGTTGTATTCATTGCCGTTTAAATACAAGTGATAGAAGCTGGTAACAATTGAGCAGTAGCTACGAATAGTAATTAGGCCAATTAAATTACTAGGCTCGAAACTATTACGAAAATTCCTCGTCAATTATAGTACTTTTTCTTGGGTTTCAGTACCTTGCATATATATTTGTTGCTTCACTGCCTTTACATGCCTACCATTTCATTTATATTCTGTTAAATTATACTGTTGGACCCTAGTGAGTGTCATGTCGACCTCTCGTTACTACCTCTTCGAGGTTAGGCGGGATACTCACTGGGTACATATATATTTATGTACTCATGTTGCACTTATGTACTTAATTGTACAGGTTCTGAGGCTGGTGCTTCTGGTTATCCGACTGGAGCTTGACGTATATATTCTGGACCTGACTCCACAGTGAGCTTCCTCCCTTGGCGATTCTCAGCAGTACTATGGAGTTATCTTTTTTTTATTTCTATCTACTTCTTTCAAACAGCAGTACAGTTTGTATCATCTTTTGTATATTCTACTAGTTCTCCTGTTGACTCTTGACACTAGTTCCTGGCACACACATAGTAGACTCTATGTTTTGGGACTGTATATAATGGTTCATGATCATTGTGGTTGTATTTACTTAAGTTGGGTTATGTTTCTGCTTTTATTCAAATGATCTACGCTTAAAATTTTGGTAATTGTGGGGTTAGTATGTCAAACAAGGATAATCTCACTAGCAAACAACTGTTGGCTTGCCTGACTCCGGTGTTGGGCGCCATCACGACCGGTGTTGGATTTTGGGTCGTGACAAAATGGTATCAGAGCACTAGGTTCACGTAAGTCTCACGAGTCACGGGCAAACCAAGTAGAGTCTTGCGTATCGGTACGGAGACATCTGTACTTATCTTCAGGAGGCTATAGGGTGTTAGAAAACCTCTCTTTGTTCTTATTCTATCGTGCAGTCGATGATTTACTAAATTCATTCTTCTATTCTCTCACAGTTGGTGAGGACGCGTGCATCTGATGTTCCAGACCCTGGAAGGGCCGCTACCTCCACTGTCCGAGGCCGCGACAGAGGCCGGGCGAGGGCACCGGACCGTAGTAGGGGATGAGAGCGTCCCAGAGCTATTCCGGCCCCACCAGAGGACCCTATCATAGAGGAGCAGGATGAGGTGCTTCCAGAAAATCCTGCACAAGTAGACTTTATGACGGCGCCAGGCTTCCAGGCAGTCATGGGTCGTATGATGAGATTTATGGACACTATGTCCCAGGCTGGTTTATTTCCAGCAGATCCTGCCACTTCTCAGGCGGGAGGGGAGCCCAGACCCCTACTGCCCAGGCTGCAGGATAGACAACAGCATTACATCATACCCCAGGTACACTGCCCGTGGGTGGGGTCCAGCCTGTTGCAGCAGCACCTGAGCCTAGACCAGCTGCGGAGGGCGATCCGCAGAAGTTATTGGATAGATGGACCCTATTTCACCCTCCATTATTTGGGGGTGAGCAAGGCTAGGACGCCCAGGATTTTGTGGATAGGTGCAGGGACAGGCTGCACAACATGAGGATACTAGAGTCCCATGGAGTGGATTTCACTACCTTCTAGTTGGAGGGCAGGGCTCGTAGGTGGTGGCAGTCCTATATTCTCAACAGGCCAGAAGATTCTCCTCTTGCCACTTGGGAGCAGTTCACGCAGATGTTTCTGAATAGATATATCCCACCCTTTAAGAGGGAAGAGTTGCGGTATCAGTTTGAGCGGCTAGAGTAGGGGCAGATGTCAGTGACAGATTATGAGGCCAGATTTTCAGAGTTGTCTTGCCATGCACTTATGATATTTCCTACAGATGCTGAGAGAGTGCGAAGATTCGTGGCTGGATTGCACCCAGGTATTAGGGCCACCATGGCCGAGAGGTGGAGATAGGTACTCCTTATCAGCTCGTGGTAGAGATTGCTCGCAGGATCGAGGGGTATCGGTCGAGGAGCAGGGAGCAGAGGCAGCAGGATAAGAGGGCTAGATTCTCTGGAGATTTCAGAGGTGCCCCAGCTAGGGGCAGGGGTCAGTATAGCAGTGGTCAACCCAGCAGGCCTTTATATTCAGCACCTCTACCACCTCCCCGAGGTGTTCCAGCGAGGCCTCACTTCAGCGCTATGCTAGAGCGTTCCTACCGTCCTCCAGCCATTCAGAGTTCACACAGTGGTTATCCCAGTCATTCGAGATCCTCCGGCCCTTACTTCAGTGCTATGCCTGAGGGCTCTAATCGCCCTCCGGCCATTCAGGGTTCTTCTTTGGGGCAGCAGACTATGCTACCTGGGAGTTGTTACGAGTGTGGAGAGCCAGGTCATATGAGGAGACAGTGTCCCAGGTTTCGGGGCAAGGCCGTACAGCAGGGTTATCAGCCGATGGGAGCGGCACTAGCAGTCCGTCCACCTAGAGGTGGAGGACAGGTCGGCAGGGGTCGTCCTAGAGGTGGAGGCCAGTCAGGGGGAGGTCAGGCAGCTCCTGTTCACTCTGGTGGAGCTCAGTCTTCCAGTACTCCAGCCAGATTCTATGCCATTCCGGCCAGATCAGATGTAGTGGCCTCAGACGCTGCGATTACAGGTATTATTACAGTATATGGTAGAGAGGCATCGGTGTTATTTGATCCAGAATCCACTTATTCCTATGTTTCGGTCTTATTTGCCCATTTTCTGGATGTCCCTCGTGAGTCCTTGGGTTCACCTATTTATGTGTCCACTCCCATGGGCGATTCTGTGGTTGTAGACCGGATTTGCCGGTCCTGTGTGATTTCATTTTGTGGGTTCGAGACTCGAGCGGATCTCTTATTGCTCAACATGGTTGATTTCGAGATTATTTTAGGCATGGATTGGCTATCTCCTCATCATTCCGTGTTATATTGCCATGCCAAGACAGTTACCTTAGCCGTGCCGGAGTCTCCTAGGCTGGAGTGGAGAGGTTCCTCAGTTACTACAGCCAGCCGGGTTATTTCGTTCTTGAAGGCTTGACATATGGTCGAGAAGGGTTGTCTGGCCTATTTTGCTTATGTGTGGGACACCACTGACGAGTCTCCGACGATTGATTCGGTGCCAGTTGTTCGAGAGTTTGCTGATGTATTTCCTTCGGATCTTCCGGGCATGCCTCCGGATCGTGATATTGATTTCTGCATTGATTTAGCTTCAGACACCCAACATATATCTATTCCTCCGTACCGTATGGCTCCGAAAGAGTTGAAGGAGCAGCTTGAGGAATTTTTATCTAAGGGGTTCATCAGACCGAGTGTATCACCGTAGGGTGCTCCAGTTCTATTTGTAAAGAAGAGGGATGGGTCTATGCGGATGTGTATTGATTACCGCCAGTTGAACAAGGTTACTATTAAGNGTGAAGAAGAAGGATGGGTCTATGCGGATGTGTATTGATTACCGCCAGTTGAACAAGGTTACTATTAAGAACAAGTATCTTTTGTCGCGCATCGATGATTTGTTTGACCAGCTACAGGGTGCTCATGTGTTTTCTAAGATTGATTTGAGATCAGGGTATCATCAGTTGAGGATTCGGGCTTCAGATGCTCCGAAGACTGCTTTTCGTACGAGATATGGCCACTATGAGTTCCTGGTGATGTCCTTTGGCTTGACTAATGCCCCAGCAGCATTCATGGACTTGATGAATAGGGTGTTCAGGCCGTATATTGATTCCTTTGTCATTGTCTTCATTGATGACATTTTGATTTACTCACGTAGCCCGGGGGACCACGAGCAGCATTTGAGAGTGGTGCTCCAGACCTTGCAAGAACAGAAGCTATATGCTAAGTTCTCCAAGTGTGAGTTCTGGTTGGATTCCGTGGCATTTTTGGGGCATGTGGTATCCGGAGAGGGTATCAAGGTGGATCCTCAGAAGATCGAGGCAGTTCATAGTTGGTCGCGTCCTACTTCAGCTACAGAGATCAGGAACTTTTTGGGCCTAGCAGGATATTATCGCCGATTTATGGAGGGGTTCTCTTCTATTGCAGCTCCATTGACTAGATTGACTCAGAAGAATGCCCCGTTTAGATGGTCCGACGAGTGTGAGGCGAGCTTTCAGAAGCTCAAGACAACATTGACCTCAGCACCAGTTCTAGTATTGCCTTCCAGTTCTGGGATGTACACAGTGAATTGCAACGCTTCACGCGTTGGTTTGGGATGTGTGTTGATGTAGGAAGGGAGAGTTATTCCTTATGCTTCACGCCAGCTGAAGGTTCATGAGAAGAATTACCCGGTGCATGATTTGGAGTTGTTGGTGATTGTTGATGCTCTTAAGATTTGGAGGCACTACTTGTATAGAGTGTCCTGTGAGGTTTATACAGACCACCGTAGCTTGCAGCACTTGTTCAAGCAGAAGGATCTTAATTTGAGGCAGCGCAGATGGCTTGAGTTGTTGAAGGATTATGATATCACCATTCTTTATCATCCGGGCAAGGCAAATGTGGTAGCAGATGCTTTGAGCAGGAAGGCGGAGAGTATGGGTAGCTTGGCTTATATTGCAGCAGAGGAGAGACCTCTAGCCTTGGACATTCAATCCTTGTCCAATCGCCTGGTGAGATTAGCCCTTTCAGAGCCTCGTTGGGTTTTATCACATGTGGTTGCTCAGTCTTTGTTATTGGGGGAGATTAAGGTCCGGCAGTTCTATGATCTGTGCTTAGCAGAGCTTCGGGAGACAGTGGCTCAGGGTAGGGCCAAAGAGGCTACTATTGGCGAGGATGGTGTTCTGAGACTTCAGGGCCGCTTATGTATTCCTAATGTTGATGGCCTGAGGGAGAGGATTCTGGAGGAGGCACACAGTTCTCGGTATTCTGTTCACCCTGATGCTATGAAGATGTATCGTGACTTGAAGCAGCATTACTGGTGGACGCGGATGAAGAAGGACATTGTGGAGTATGTGACTAGGTTTCTTAATAGCCAGCAGGTGAAGTATGAACACCAGAGGACAAAAGGCCTACTTCAGCAGATGCCCATTCCTGAGTGGAAATGGGAGCGCATCACTATGGACTTCGTGGTTGTATTGCCTCGGACCTTGCGGAAGGTCGACGCGGTTTAGGTCATTGTGGATAGATTGACCAAATCGGCGCATTTCATTCCAGTAGCTACTACTTATACTTCTGAGAGGTTGGCCCAGATCTACATTCGGGAGATAGTCCGGTTGCATGGTGTGCCGGTGTCTATCATATCAGATCGAGGTCCTCAGTTTTCCTCGCACTTCTGGAGAGCATTACATAGCGAGATGGGTACCCAGATAGACCTCAGCACAGCATTTCACCCTCAGACTGATGGCCAGTCGGAGCGTACAGTTCAGATATTGGAGGACATGCTTCATGTGTGATTGACTTCGGAGGTTAGTGGGACCAGTTCTTGCCTTTGGACGAGTTTGCTTACAATAATAGTTATCAATCCAGGATTGAGATGGCAACATTTGAGGCTTTGTATGGTCGGCGATGTCGTTCTCCTATCGGGTGGTTTGAGCCTGGCGAGGCTAAGTTATATGGCACCGACCTGGTGAGGGATGCTTTTGAGAAAGTGAAGTTGATTTAGGAGAGGCTCCGCACAGCACAGTCTAGACAAAAGAGTTATGCGGATCAGAGGGTGTGGGATGTATCATTTATGGAGGGAGATAGGGTCCTGTTGAAAGTCTCGCCTATGAAGGGTATTATGAGGTTTGGGAAGAAGGGCAAGCTGAGCCCGAGGTTTATAGGTCCCTTCGAGGTGTTGAGGCGAGTGGGGGAGGTTGCTTATGAGCTGGCCTTGCCTCCCGGTTTATCAGGAGTTCACCCTGTTTTTCATGTATCCATGCTCCGGAGGTACCACGTCGACTTATCTCACGTGGTTGACTTCAGCACTATTCAATTGGATGAGAGGTTGGGCTATGAGGAGGAGCCGGTTGCTATTATTGATAGACAGGACCGCCAGTTGAGGTCCAAGAGAGTTTCTGCCGTAAAGGTCTAGTGGAAGGGCCAACCAGTTGAGGAGGCGACCTGGGAGTCCGAGGAGGACATGCGGAGCAAATATCCACACATATTCAGCACTTCAGGTATGATTCTAGACCGTTCGAGGATGAACGTTTGTTTAAGAGGTGGAGAATGTAACGACCCGACCGGTCATTTTGCTTTTTCAGACCCCGTTCCTCTAAATGAAACTTCCCATAGCGGCTTATTATGATTTATGACTTGCGGGGGGCTGGTGGTCCGGGTTTCGGAGGTGTTTAGAGTGCTAAAGGAACATTTGGGTCCTTAAGGCNGTTCGGAATGGGTTTCTGATGACCCGGGAGCGTTTCGGCGCCCAATATTGAATTAAGAGTTCCTTAAGTTCCTATTATGGTTTGGGACGTGTTTTTGCGATATCGAGGTCCGAATGGAATTCCGAACCGGAAATAGTTCCATTATGTCATTTATGACTTGCCTGCAAAATTTGGTGTCATTCCGAGTAGTATAGGTCGGTTCGGCGCGTTGTTAGCGAAGTCTAGAAAACTTAAAGTTCTTAAGTTTGGTTCTTGGAGTTTTGAGGTGTGATTTTGAGTTTTTAGCATTGTTTTGGGTGTTCCGAAGGCTCGAGCGAGTCCGTATTATGATTTGGGACTTGTTGGTATATTTGGACAGGGGCTCGGGTGGGCCCAGTTGCCTCTCGGACACCACACGAGGCCAAAAACCAGCTGAAATAGCTACTGGTGCACCTGTTCTGGTGTGACCGCAGGTGCGATTGACCAGTCGCAGATGCGGGACCGCTCCTGCAGCCCCAGCCTCGCAAGTGCGACCCCCAGTGGTCAGGCCAATTCTCGCAGGTGCGGACAGAAGTTCGTAAGAGCGGAGCCGCAGGTGCGGTCTCCACTCCGCAGGTGCGGGCCCAGGCTTTCTAGTCCATTTCCGCAGGTGCGAGACTTTGCTCGCAGGTGCGGTCCTCGAGCCGCAGGTGCGGAAACACTGTTCAGACAGTGTGTCTTTATACACGAGTTTTAATTCATTTTCCTCATCTTCTTCTTCTTCCTTGGGGCGATTTCCACCATTTTAGAGGGGCAAACGACCTGGTTATTGAAGGTAAGTAAATTCTACTCTAATATTAGCTTCATGCATGGATTACAAGCTAAATTAACTACCTAAATTAGTGAAAAATCAAGAATTGGGTAGTAACCTAGGGCTTTCGATAATTTGAGAATTTACTCGTGAATTTGCTATGAAATCAAGTAAAAATCGTATAATAATGATCCTTAGGCTATGGGTGAGTGTTTCCTTCGAGAATTATTGGAATCCGAGCATGCGGGCCCGGGGTCGGATTTTAGAATTTCTTCAAGAATGGTGAATTTGGCTAAGTAATAGGAGAATTACATGCTTTGAATATAAATTAATGTATTTGTATAACCTTTGGCTAGTTTCGAGTCCTCGGGTGTAGAGTTCAGAGTTTCGGGCGCGTTCTCGGTCGGAGGAGTAAATTCGACACAAGGTGAGTCTCTTTTCTAACCTTGTAAGGGGAAATTGTCCCCCTAAGTGATTTAAATGCTATCTGTGGTAATTTGTGGGGGCTACGTACATACAAAGTGACGAGAGTCCGTACGTAGCGACTATTACTATTATGTCCGGGTAGTTAGGCCCACATCATGCCTTGTGTTTTACCTGATATGAGCTGTATGCTTAATGAATTAACGTTACATGTTGCTTATTTCCCCGAAGTTATGGAATTTGAGAAAAACTTATAAGAAATTGTTCACTGAAAAATATCTTCTTTTAAAGGAATAATGTGTGTGCATGTGACCGCTTCACAATTTACATTCCGCGAGCGGAGTGTGATTTCCCCCACTCTTATGGGAATGGGTCGTACGCCTCGACGGATTAAGAGATGTAATTTTGGTACAGGCCGTTCGATCCTCGACAGTGCATAGAGAGGACTGAGAGATGCACTTTTGGTACGGGTCGTTCGATCCTCGGCAGTGCATAGATATGAGTACTTTGTGGAGAGGTGCAATTTTGGTACGGGTTGTTCGATCCTCGGTAGTGCACGGACATGACTAGCCTATGACTCCGGCGATTGTCCTTACCCTGCATGCGTATGATTTAATTGTTACTAAATTCATGGATATTGATTTGACAGATATTTGGGGGAAAGTGAAGTGGTAATTGTTTTATTCATTCCCAGTACTTTTTCTTTGGTTTCAGTACCTTGCATATATATTTGTTGCTTCACTGCCTTTACATGCCTACCGTTTCATTTATATTCTGTTAAATTATACTATTGGACCTTAGTGAGTGTCATGTCGACCTCTCGTTACTACCTCTTCGAGGTTAGGCAGGATACTCACTAGGTACATATATTTATTTATGTACTCATGCTGCACTTCTGTACTTAATTGTATAGGTTCTGAGGTTTCTGCTTCTGGTTATCCGACTGGAGCTTGACGTATATATTCTGGACCTGACTCCACAGTGAGCTGCCTCCCTTGGCGATTCTCAGCAGTACTATGGAGTTATCTTTTGTTTATTTCTGTCTACTTCTTTCAGACAGCAGTACAGTTTGTATCATCTTTTGTATATTCTACTAGTTCGCCTGTTGACTTGTGACACTAGTTCCTGGCACACACATAGTAGACTCTATGTTTTGGGACTGTATATAATGGTTCATGATCATTGTGGTTGTATTTACTTAAGTTGGGTTATGTATCTACTTTTATTTAAATGATCTAAGATTAAAATTTTGGTAATTGTGGTGTTGGTATGTCAAACAAGGATAATCTCACTAGTAAACAATTGTTGGCTTGCCTGACTCCGGTGTTGGGCGCCATCACGATCGGTGTTGGATTTTGGGTCGTGACAGAGACATGTTGTTTATGTGTACTGTGTGTGGAGGAATACTTGAGCCTTTATCTGCTTTCTATGCGTTCCTTTATCTGCAGTCCTACTTGTTTTGTTATCTGTCGCCCTAGAATTTTTACCTTTAAAACCTGAGGGTCTGCCTAGCACCTCCCTTTAGGATAGGAGTCCTAATTTCCTCCGGGATTGATAGGAAGGGACAGGTTACAGCATGCAATAGAGGTCGAGTCCAACACTTGTTTTTAATAACCTTACGGGGTGGNCCCCTCTTCGAGGAGTGATTACCGGGTATTGCATTGATGTGATCCATATTATTATAAACCTAGGACACCTTTTATATGCTTAGCTCGTAATCCTTTTCAAAGTCTAACCTTTTTGCTATTTTCAAACATCCACGTGCTTAAGGCTCAAATATCTTCTTATTTGAGCCTTTACTTGTTATTTGCTAATTGTACAAATTCACGAAACCATTTGGCCGGGAACCACACTTGTGGATCCTGAGGGGTGCCTAACACCTTCTCCTTAGGATAATTTCAAGTCCTTACCCAATCTCTGGTTAGTAACGTAGTTGTAATTGAACCTCTTAGGTGCCCTAACGCACCGTTAAAATCGTTAGGTGGCGACTCTTCAAAATATGCAAACCCCTTTCCCAAAAGGAACGAGTTGTCCCAACCAATGTCATAAACCCGATTCCGCGAGAAAAAAGGGGGCGCGACACAAATAATAAATATAGTCTATATGTTTGATGTGTCGCATAATTTTTCCTAAAATGACCTAGGTCAAGATGGACTAAACAATGGGTCGTAACCCAACAGCCCAAATGGACCCAAATCTTTGTATAATTTTTAACTTTTAAATACGCATATATAGAATATTCTCACATATATAACAATGATTTTTATTTTTATTTTTATTTTTATTTTTCGTAAATATCATTCTTGAATGGTTTATGATGATGAATTTTTTTTCCTTTTTTTCTTGTTGCTTCTTGACTTATATTTTGGAATAAATATCAATTCATGCGTGATGATTTATTTCTTCAATGTAGATTTAGAACTTTATTTGGTAGTTCTTTATCTTATAATATTAATAAAAATCAGAATAAAAAAATAGTAATCTTAGAACTTCCCAGGCACCTACTAACCCAAACCCCACCCTACCCCCTCACCCCCACTCTAAATAGAAATATTATTTAGAGTACTTTTTTTTCATGTTGTAGAAGGTGTATTTTTTTTTTTTCATATCAATAAAATAAGTACTTTCTTTTCATGATGTAGAGAAAGTATTTTCTTTTTCATAAAATGAGTACTTTCTTTTCATGTCTTAGAAAGAGTACTTTTGTTTTGTTTCAACGAGAAAAAGAGTATTTTCTTTGCAACTATGAAACTCAAATTTAAATGTTTTTCTTGTGTGAAATAGTAAAGCATTAAATTAAGAGACACTTTTATAAGTAGACAAGATTTAAAAAATATCTACAGAATCTTAGCAACATTTATTGAATAACAAATGAAGCAGTAAAATATTATATTAGTAGCAGTTTCCATCTTGTAGTCAATAAAACCCCGACAGATCTCCTAATTTATCTCCTAATTAAATTCCCCAATAATAAGCTACTATACATGATCTCCGTTTTTTCAAACAGAAACGGAAAGAAAAAGAAACTCGCCTTCAAAAAACTAGACATACCATCAAAGGAAGACACAAAATAATTTGCACCATTGAAGGCATTTGCTTGAACTTCCAATTAAGTGAATTAGTATATCATGAATGTATTGTAGGTTTGTGATTGTTGATTTAGTATGCTTAGAAAATTATATACACGACATAATAATGGTATATCATAAATTAGTTTTTGTTTAGTTATGTATGAACAGAGACGGATCTAGGATATAAAGGTGGCGGTGCCAAAATTTCCTTTAATGTACACCTTATAATAACTACTAATATATAGTTTGTTCGGAACGATTGTCCGGTTCATTTTTTAGTTTATTTGGGCAATTTAATAAGCATTTTATTTGAATATAAAAATTACATCAATTTTTCAGACCCTACTTATGGAATTTCATTGGGTATATATGTTATTATTGTCGTATGAAAATTACATCTCACACATTAAGAAGCAAATATAATTAGCATTTTAAAGAAGGAATCACACTTTTATTATTAATAATACAAGTAAAATCAATATTTTCACTAGGGAACTACATTTTTTTGTATGCTAAAACTAAATTTGCACAAGTAAAATAAAATCTTTAATAAGGAAGCTCCACCGATCAGAATAAGAAAAAAAACATCTTCAATAGATAAATTATACCCCATAAGTAAATGCGGAATTAGAAAAATTACAAGATCTCGAAACTTAAAATCATAAATCTCATGCTTGCGAAATATTCATCATAATTTATTACTAAAGAGATTTAAATTGTATATATTAATCATAGAATAACACAAATTTTTATGTTATAAGAAAAAAGAAATTATAAATTAATTTTGATCTCAATCTAAATCAAGACCCAAATTTTTTTTATTTTGAGAGAAGAAAACTAAAATATTTGAGATTAAGAGAAATGCTTATATTTTAAAATTTTTAAATTTTGGAGGCTCTTGTTTGAGTGTTGCTAAATATCATAGATAAAGTAATAAAATAGAGGGAAAAAATAAAAAAATAAACGATAAATAAGAAATTGGGAGGTAACCAAAAAGGAAAATAACTGGCAGAAAATAAATAAAAAGCACAACGTAAAGGGAAAGTCAGACAAGGATTCAAGATAAATTCCAACTTGAATTTTATGCACAAGAAAAGTTTTCAAAAAAGTTTACCAACCATGGCACCTTTGTCTAGCTTGCGGATGGGAGTGGCAGGATCATATATTTAACCTAGTTTAAATTTTTTTACACATAAATATACGATAATTTTACCAATCGAACGGGTGCCATACCACCCCCACCCATAAGGGTGGATCCGCCCCCGTGTATGAACATATAATTATATTATATCATTTATCAGAGGTATATTGTAGATCTTTATATTTTAGCTAGATATGTAATAACTATAGACACATTATAATAATGGTATAATGTACAACTGCATTTGTTTATTTGTGTGCGCATACGTAATTATATACATGGTATAATAAAGATATGCATGGTATAAAAAAAATATATATATACATGGTATAATAAATATTAAGAAATTAGGTTAAGAATTTCAAAAAATTTAGAATGCCAGTCGCAAGAGAAATTAGATTTAGGGTGAATTCGAAAGAAATATCACATATACCTATTAAATCAATTTTATACTCAAAGTCAGTATTTTGATCGAGTAACTATCACTTTTAAAATTATCTAATAATTGATTATAAATTGTAAGAAAGAACTAAAATACAAACCAAACATGCATGGTGGTCATCTAGCCGTCACTATTATCAAGCACTTTTCTAATATTTATTAATTGAGAAACGGAAATGTATTAATGAAAGATGAAAGAGAAATGGATATGCATTAATAAGAACATAAACTAATTCCTTAATTAGTGGTCTTTCATTAACGGTAAGTACTATTAGAATATATCAAAAAACAACAAGGGTTGTGCTATTTATTTAAAAAGTTTTATATATTTTCCCTCGGTATTAAAATCTCCTGAAAATAAATGAGTTCAGCTGCCAAACTTAGCTCTATCATTAAAGTAGTTCATACCCAACCCATTAAAACCTGGGCGGGTTTAGCGGATCAAATGGGTTTGGACCACTTTTGCCACCTCTATCAGCACAATAGACTAAATGTAATCAGCATGAAAATTAATGTACTCCAACTGGTCAATTGCTAGTCATACCCTTGACACTAAGAAAAGATAGGAACATATTCTCAGAATGAGATCCTGAAATATAAATGTTAGCCTAAACAGCAACCAACCTCTTACTCTCAGTTTAGCCTTTCAAATTTCTTTAGATGACCAGATAATTTATTATTGGAGTTACCAGCAAAACTTCAGCGTACAAATTGTATTAGCTCCCAAAAGTCAGGAAGATTCTACTTACGTGACAAATACTTAATAAACTGCATTGCTGACAGCTGCTGTTTGAACTCCTGAACAATAGTTTTCGGCAGATACAGCCTGCATTAACACCAGGCAAAATTATATCGTTGATATCAGTCAGAAAGGGAAAAGAAGCGTGACAGACGACAACCAAGGATCAAAAATGCTGCAGTTATGGTACATGAAACAAATAAGAAAGGTCAATATTATATTGAGATAATTGCTTTCAATCAAATTCTTCAAACCTAATAAGGTAAGAAGCTCCTGATAGCATATTCTTCTAATGGTTCCCCGTTGCCAACGGTTAGTAAAACCATTTTGCTTTCTTAAAAAGGTAGTTGATCGCATTCACGTACTAATACATCTCCTTCGAGATGGATGCCAAAACAAAAGGTAAAGTGCACCAATAATTCCATAAGAAAGCTACCAAAAATTCACAAAAAGCATCTATCTGACTATTTCCAAGGTAATCTCGCCTTGAAGTTATCCAACAAAATGGAGACTCATAAAGTATCGACCCTACGCATTTAAACTTTGATATGCTGACTTCAAAGAAACACAGTCTCATTCTAGGATATGTTATAGATGGTCTTTTTTATTTATTTTTTGATTGTTAAGATGGTCTTTTTTATTTGATTTCCCTATTTTAATTTATGTTCTTACTAAAGAGAACCTAATACTGGATCAGCAACAAAATACAATTAGACAACACGAAATAGACCAGTCCAGGGTCACAAGTTTGTGAGACAATATGATGAATTTAGAAGCCGAAAACTACAAGCCCCTTATTACGGAGTCAAAATGTTGCCTCAATAAAGAGGTGCACGGGCAGGCTTTTGTCCCCCCACCCCCACGTGGAGATAAACATGAAACTATGCATGTTTCTTGGTTAAAACTTGTTGGATGAGCCAAAAAAATTTACGAACAACCAAAAAAACCAACAACAACAACATACCCAGTACACAAGTGAGGTCTGGGAACAAGCAAAAGAACCAACAATAAGATAGTGTTGGGTTACAACATAAAAATGAACACAGTAGATATTACTTATCCCTGCAAGACATTAAGAAAATCTAGCACTTTATCCACTTCATATGCATTTCCAATTTACACCACAAAGCTAAAAGATAAATCACTTATACTTCAGGCAATGCGTAGCTTGAGCTTTGCCTTCAAAGCATCTAGACTCCTTCCCTTCCACGATTATCAGTCACACCAGCTAGGATTATGTATCATGTCTCTTAGCTCCTTTACTTATCCCTTTTGATGCCCAAGTCCACGGCAGACCTTGGCGTTCCCTTTTAATACCCAAACCGGATAGAAACAAGCTCCACAATTGCATATCAATATGGCAGTGTATAAATAGATGGTTTGTGTCTTCAACATCATCGTCACACGTATATTACTGCAGACTAGGTACCTCTTTTTTGCATATTCTGATGTGTAAAGGAGGCCCACTAGCTGCCATCCATCGTTCTCAAAATCTCCTTCTGTTGTGATGTAGAATTTGGTGACTGTAGAATGTCATTCATGACTTAACTGTAAACAAACCATTCTGTTCTCCATACCGGATTATGGAATCATTCCCTCAGTTAGGACAGTCAGGTAGTTCCGGTGGCAAGGCCACTCCACTTTCAATCACGAGATTAGGAGTTTGAGTCACCAAGGGACCAAAGTGGATAAGAGTCCTTGTTCACTCCTGGGTAGGGGATAGGATCAACCATATAAAAAATATTCCTTAGTTAGCCCTGTGCAATAAACAGTTTCTTCAGCAATTGAATCATTCTCTCCACTTCCTAGCCATTACAAGCAATGATTCTATTAGAGAAAGCAGGAGTCCCATCCTAGCCCAGACTTGCATTGAGCTTTAGCCTTTAGTGGTCTTAGTATTTCTGGCAAAGTAGATGTGGGAACTAATCTTTCAGTTTAAATTGTTGCAACCAAGCATCATGCCAAAAACTTCAAGTATTCTGTCAACTCCCATTTTAAACTGAATATATGTAGCTTCCGCACTGCAATTTCATAAGAAGTTGAAACTTCCTTAACAGTTAACACAACAAGGCAGCTGTTGCATATGTAGCTGTCAACACTTTTTTCCGTAAAACCTCACCATCTTTTTATAAAGTAAGAGATATCATAAATGGCATCAAGAAGATGCATAAATATAGATACAAAAGATTTGTTAGCTCCAGTACAAAGAGCCTAAACTAATGTTAAAGAGCTAACAAAGTCCAAAAATTAGTCAGGGGAGTTTACAGGTGTTAAGGTACTCCAACTGTACAAAAGTAAAAGACATTTAGCCTTAAGGAAGTGGTTTGGAGTTGCTATTCCATCAAAACATCTCCTATTCCTCTCATTCCAAATACACCAAAAAATACAGAAAGGGAGTAGTTTCCAGATTTTCTTGATGGTTGTACCAACTTTCCAACTATTCCAGTTCAAAAAGGCTTCCTTTAAACTCCCAGGCATTACCCGGTCCGTTCCAAAAAGAGACAAAAACATGTTCCATAGATCTGTTGAAACTGGGCAGTGTAGTAGGAGGTGCCGGGATGTTTCTTCATTTTGCATGCACATGTAACATCTGTTTGCCAAGTGGGAAGATCTGCTAGCTAGGTTGTCTTGGGTCAAACATGCTTCATAAATTGCAGTCCAAACGCGAAACAAATCACCTTTGGGGGTGCTTTTGTTCTCCATATGAGCTTCCAAGGCCAGTTGTCCACCGTTTCATTTTGAGCACAATAGAATGAGTGCCCTGATTTAACTGAGTATTGACCATCTGGTTCTACCTCCCATTCAAAGTGTCAGCTGCTTGGTCATTATAGGTGATGCTTCCCAATCTAGCCATCAAGTTGAGTAGCTCTCCA
This sequence comes from Nicotiana knightiana, assembly GCA_005239525.1. Lineage (NCBI taxonomy): Eukaryota > Viridiplantae > Streptophyta > Magnoliopsida > Solanales > Solanaceae > Nicotiana > Nicotiana knightiana. The sequence continues at coordinate 28,173 of ML384567.1, read as the reverse complement.
ATTTCCCAGTCTTGCATGTTTCTTCTGAAGATTGGGTTGCAAGAGTTTCCTTCTCTGTAATGGGATATGAGGGAGTCCTGGTTGGTAGATATAAAGAATAGGTTGGGATATTCCTCCTGCAATGGTGTGGCGCCAAGCCATTTATCTTTCCAGAATCTGATGTGATGTCTATTCCAAAATCTGAGGCTGCAATTTCTGAAGAACTCTTCCCATAATTTGCTGATGTTCTTCCAAGGACCAACACCATGTGGTGCTCTTGAGGTTCTGGTACACCAGTGGTTGAGTGATCCATGTTTTGCAGTCACTACTTCCTTCCATAATGCTGGCCCTTCTTGACTATATCTCCATAACCATTTCAACAGCATACATTTATTATGAACAACTAAGTTAGTGATGCCTAGACCACCCATAGTCTTAGGCTGTGTGACCTTGGCCCACTTAACCAGATGAAACTTGTGATCTTCACTGTTACCTTTCCAAATGAAGTTTCTCCTTAACCTATCCAAATGTTGTAGTGATTCTTAGGAATACTGAATAGAGACATAGTATAGGCTGGGATACTGTCCAAGACACTACTGATGAGTGTCACCCTGCCTCCCGTGGATAAATACTGTACTTGCCAAGCTGTCAGCTTCTTCTCAACCTTTTCAATGACACCATTCCACACTTCAGAGGATTTGAACTTTGCACCCAACGGGAGGCCCAGGTAAGTGGCTGGGAAGGATCCTGTGCTGCAACAAAGAATTCCTGCTAGATTCTCCAAATTTCCACTGTGTTGACAGGATAAATTATGCTTTTCAGCATATTAATGTGAAGTCCTGACAGTACCCGAAACATAATAAGTGTTAGATTCAGGTGTAGCACCTGAGATTCCTCTGCTCCATGGAATATAAGGGTATCATCTGCATAAAGCAAATGAGAAACACTGATGACATTCCCTGGAGCTTTCCCCACATCAAACCCTTTTATCCATTGAAGGTTTTTTGCTTTATCCAGCATCTGGCTCAGGCCTTCCATGGCCAAAATGAATAGAAAGGGGGAGAGAGGATCCCCTTGCCTGAGACCTTTTTGGGGGGAGAAGAATCCGACTGGGCTTGAGTTTATCAAAATTGAGTACTTGACAGTTTTGATACAGAATTGCATCCACCTTATCCACCTTTGTCCAAATCCCATTTTCTTTAGCATTGTGATGAGATATTGCCAATTGAGTTGGTCGAATGCCTTTTCTATATCCAGCTTGCAGAGAATACCAGATTCGCCACTCTTCAACCTCCAATCTAGTACTTCATTTGCAATTAAAGAAGCATCTGTGATTTGCCTCCCTTTTGTGAATGCATTCTGGTGCCCAGAGATGAGCTTCCCAATCACCTTTTTGATCCTCTCTGCTAGTAGCTTTGCGATTTTGTAGACACTACCAATGAGGCTTATTGGTCTAAAATCCTCAAGTTCAATGGCTCCTTTATTTTTGGGGATAAGAGCAATGAATGAAGCATTGCTAGATTTAACCATATGGCAATTCTGATGAAAATGATTCATGGAATTTATTACATCAGCCTTGATCTCCCAAGCCTTCTGATAAAATGCCATGGTGGTCCAGGTCCCTTATCAGGAGCACAAGACCTGATAGTTTCCAGAATTTCTTCCTCCTCAAATGGCTTCTCCAGCTTCCTACTGTCCTCCTCTGTGATGGTGCTCAGATAAAATCTGCCGTAGGCCTCAGATAAAATCTGCCGTAGGCCTCCAATGTTCATTCTCTATGTAAAGCTTTCCATAGAAGTCTAGGATTCTGATATGCTCCTTCTCTTCAATGACTTCATTCCCAATTTTGAGTTTGCTGATGTGATTGTACTTCTTATTAGAGTTTGCTAGTTTTTGGAAGTATTTTGTGTTTCTATCTCCTTCTTTAAGCCATAAACACCTAGATTTCTGCCTCCATGAGGTTTCTTCTGCCTTTGCAATTCTTTTTATCCCCATCTTTAGATCTAGCATCTTAGTAAGCTCAGCTGAAGATAAAGTTCTTGTTTCGGAAGCTTGCTCCAATTGCATTAGTTCATCAAGAGCTTTGCTTCTTAGCACTTCAATCTTCCCAAAAACTTTCTTATTCCAGATTGAGATATCTTTCTTGAGAAGCTTCAATTTCTGCACTAGAACGAAGTCAGGGCTCCTATTGACTGAGTAGCTATTCCACCAATCTTTGACATTCTCAAGGAAACCCTCAGCATGAAGCCACATGTTCTCAAACTTGAAGTAGGAAGTGTTAGGTTCCCAGTCTCCACTCTCTAGTAGCAAGGGCCTGTGATCAGATATCACTTTTGGTAGTGCCAGTTGTTTTACTGCCTTGAAGCTTTCATTCCATTCTTGGGAGATCAAGAATCTGTCTATTCTTGAAGCTTGGTCTGAATTTACCCCTCTAGCCCAGGTGTAGATTGCCCCATGTAGTGGAAGATCAATTATCCCCAAGTCCTCTATTGCTTCAGAGAAATCTTTCATTGCCTTGGACCAGCGTAAGCAATTAAGCCTTTAACTTTCGAATCTACATTGAAGTCTCCACCTACTACCCAAGACTCATTCCAAAAGCCCTCACCGCAGCTAACTCTTGCCAGAAATCCTCCCTTTCTGGATTAGAATGGGGACCATACACTCCAGTGAAGGTCCATCAAAAGTTCTCCTGTGTACTTTCTACGAAACATGAGAGGGTGTAAACGCCATGTTGCACTTCTACGCAGTTCCAATTCCTTTTATCCCACATAATTACCATTCCTCCTCTAGTTCTAATAGACTTAAGTTCTGCCCAACCTGACCATCTATTGACCCAAACTTGATAGGCTAAGCACTGATGTCCAATCCTCAATTTTGGTTTCTTGAAGACATATGATATCTACTTTCCAGCCACTAATGAGAGATTTTATTGTTTCCCTTTTTTCACTTTCATCTAACCCCCGCACATTCCAACTGAGAATTTTTATGTTCATTTAGGAGGAGTTTTGCAGTACCTGGCCCCTTCTCGGTTGTATCCACCCTCGTAGTTGATCAAACATTTGAGTTTTCCCAACTCCTTTTCTGTTTTTGATTTTGTTTTCCCATTTGATTTACTTTCGGACTCTTTTTGTTGCAGCTGAAATCTCCTTCGTTGCTCCATCCTCATTATCATTTCTAACAGCTCATGCTCGAACCCGATGACGTTGATTCCAAATGCCTTGCATGCCTTCATCATGTGGATTTTGGTCCACTGTGAAGTCTCAATCACTGTCGGTGTGTGAATTGAGTGGGAAGAAGAGCCTTCCTCATGCCATGAAAGTGAGAGTTTCGTTGAAAGAGTGGGAGAAGCAATCAGTATCATAGTAGCTTACCAAAGATCTCTCTGGTGTTGGCTAAAGTTTTCGAAGTAGGGAGACAATTCTTTGTGAAGGTTCTGCTTCATCATCTGCTTCCGATTGAGAATCTACCATTTTTTCCGACAAGGAGGTACTTTTGAGCTGCTGTGTTGGTAGGACAGAAGGAACAGAGGGCATCAGAGGTTCTAGATTTGGGAACGTGTTATCTTCTGGTCTTGCATATAAATTAATATCCCTTGCCCTCCAATAAGTCTTTTGAGTAGGTGGGCCTTTCTTTCTTGGGCCTCTGGAGTAGTATTGCTGGTTCAGACTGAGGCCCAAGGATGCTGGCTTCTTAATTCCTGATCCATTTGCTTTGTTGGGCCGGATCATAGAAGAAATAACCCATGGCTTAGAAATTTCTGAAATGGGGTCCAGTGTATTTGAATTAAAGTGACTCTTTGCCAATTCTCTCCACGTGCTTGGGTTGTACTTTCTCTGCCACAGCAGTCCCATAAAAGTTCACCCCCGCCATAGTCGGATTCAACAGACCTTTATCACCGGTTGCTTTCTAAGATCTAACTGGGATTGGTTTTGGAGTTGCAGCAACTGTCTTTAAGAATCGATATCTCAAACCTTCTAAGATCTAACTGGGATTGGTTTTGGAGTTGCAGCAACGCCTTTAAGAATCGATATCTCAAACCTCCAATCTTCCACATCCAACTCGATTTTGCCTGGGCATTTAAATCCCTTTGCATTGACACAAATTCTCGCTCAGATGTAGTGACTTCTGTTCTTCGTGTCTTCGTCTATCCCCACGAAACCGCCACAAAAATCGCCGATGATCCTGAAAGTATCGAGAGCCCAGGCATGGATAGGAATACCAAATGCCTTGACCCATTTATGGTCTGATCTCTGACAAGCCAGTTCAGTGCCTGTCACCGACGACCACCATTCAAGTGATAGACGGCGGCCATTCCAAAACCATTCGCCTGCATGTACTCGCGCTGCTTCTTGCTTCGATGGTAACTCAAACAGAAATTGGTTGTGAGAGATAGGAGTGACCCTCATACCAGCACTGATTTTCCACCTGTTCAGAAACCATTTTTGAATGACTTCCTGGTTTGGGCTGTAGTTGAAAAAGTCATTGAAAGTTTCCCACCAAGCATCTTGAAAGAAATAGGTGGTTCCGTTCATCTGTGTCTGTACTGATTTTGATGATGTTGTTAACCACCGTAGCTGGGACTTTTGTTGTCTCTGGCCATTGAGTGGACTTGGCAGTGTCCACATATGTTCTTTTCTGAGAAGTGAAGGTCTGCCTGAACCTGTTAGGTGGTATCTTCCCCAAAAAATGTAATATTTTCCCAGCTATGTCTCCCCATCCCCCATTGTAGACTGGTTCAGGAATAATTACTGCTTTTCGCCTATCCCCCAGCCAAGACTCGATCCGAATGTATCTGCCATAAGTATTGAAGTTTAGGTACACTTTGTATGCGTAGGCTTGTGATTTCCATCCCCATCGCTTGTAACAATCCCCTGTTCTTTCTGAGGCTTGCCTGAAAGCACCGCATACCCGTCGGAGGTTCTTCTCATCTATTTTGATGTTGGTCGAGAATCGTCTGCCCTCTCAATTAAAACAAAACAGCCTTCCCCAGAATCGGTTAATCCAAAAGATTTTTCACCTGAGATAAAAAAAATCTTGCTTTCCATGGGATCTAAGTTAAAAATGAACAGAAATTACAGAGAGATGCCGGAGCATGGTTCAAAGAAAGAAACCATCTTAACAAAATTGTAGCTTAGTCTAACCTCACCATCTTGACTCTCCATAGACATTAAAATAGCAAAAATGGTAACACATCCTCAAATTTCTAACACCCAGCCTTTTTCCTTATCACAATACCTCATCTTACCAATTACCAAATGAAATAAACCTTTCTTTGTTAGCTTCCCAAAAGAAATTTAATCTGATCCTGCCCAGAATTTTCATTTCATTACACGATGAACTGAAACAAATTTTGGTTGGTTCGTCCAATCAGTTCTGGCAGGGAATCACGGATGCTATTAATCAGGATTGTCCTCGTTTCAAATAGGAATATTATCTTTTCTAATTTGACTTCTTTTCAATTTTATCAATGATCCCATGCCAAATATTATCTAATTTATCATTTATGCGCAATTAATTGCATGTCTAAGCATGTGATAGGCAAAGAGTGCTTAATTGCAACCAAAAATCTCTAGTCGTCACTTCTATATCCTACACTTCATTTATTGGAATACAAGCAAATTTTGGCTATTTTTATATGTAATCCTAGCCTAAAATGTTTCGAAGACCAAAAGTAGTAATCCTCAGATGTTTCAATTGGGTGCCCTCTGCATCACAAAGAATTAGGGTGTTATCCACATATATGAGATATATGGGAGATCCCATCAAAGACCAACATCAGAAACCCTAGTTGCACGATTTCTTAAACCTTCAACATCTTCGTATTCCATTTTTAGGATAGAAAATTCATACCTAGTGGGTGGACCAGATTTCTGAAGCCAAGACTCGAAGATTATGCGGTGCTCTCCGACAATCTCATCAACAACCTCTAGGACCTAGGTAATCAAAATGAACCAGAAACGAATCAATAGTTGCATTTTGATGTAGCAACCTAGGTAATAGCTTTGGAAACTTTCATCCAACACTAGGTGTTGCTCTGATAGTGGAACCGTACATCTCATCGGTGAACATCTTCGAGTCGTTGCTCAAAATCTTGCAGTAGCTCCTTCAATTTTCCAGCTTCGAAATCAGATACAACCTCAGTGGGAGTGACAAGCACATCTGATTGCTCATCACAAGGCTGAAGCGAGGGTGAGTGGAGAAATTCGCTCAGATCAGCACAGGTGCATTCCAATTCCAGTGAAGAGTACCTCAAGCTGACGATTTGCCCGAGCATACAAGCATGATTTGCATGCAGCGCCATCATTAGATCTAACATGGTGGTGATTCAAGTGTCAAACATGGTAGAAGACTAGAAGGGTAGAGAGGCATGGAATAGGAGCAACGAGAACAGCAACGCAATGAAGGGGGAATGTATTGAAATGGAGAAATGTAATTACAACTGATAGAGGTGTTCATCTCCTTTCTTGCAACAAAACTCAGAAATAAAGGGGAAACAAAGAAGGGAGGGAGGTTCCAGATTTACTCTAAGTAAGAAACTAAGGAAAGAAAGACAAACTTCTTGCATAACCCTACAAGCATTTTTCCTGTTATATATATAGGCATCTTCACATAGTACATGTGCTCCTTCTTACCACGGTCCCCAAATGTAATCTGCTAAGTTTCCAAGTATGCTCACTGCCTTGGTCTTTTGGTAAATATCATTCATAATGCTATAGCAGAATTGAAACCTTTCTCAAAACCAATCTACTGAAGTGATTTATAGCATTTAACAAGTCTATATTAATTATTTTTCAACACCTTTGATAAAAACCCATAGTAAATCCATCTAACCATGGGCTTTGTCACCATTATGGCTCCTGTTGACCTCCTTTTTCTTCAGGATCAGCATCCACGAATAGGTGAGGAGTACATGTTGCTTTTTTCTGTGGATCGAGTCTTGAAACATGCAACAGAGCATAACAATCATTTTTTGATGTGGCATCGTTCCGCGTGACAGTGTGTGGAGTCTAGACTCCACTTATGAACCAAGTGATTGGAAAAATAAGATGATAAAGAAAAAACACATGTGTCGTTCAGTCCTCTTACAAAAAAGAGCAGGGGAAAGACCTCTAGCAACCCAAAGTAGGGTAGAAAGAGGGGCCTTTAGTATTCTAACAACTAAAAATGCTAAACACAGGAACACTCATCATTTACTGAGGCCAACTATATAGCATCCATGTCAAGTATTATGTTGTCTCCGTCGCTAATCCAATCCCATGGACTGCCAAGGTATCTCATCCTTTTCGCTTCTCATGCTTTTGCACTTCAGCATGGGAAAGGACCAAGAGAGCTGCCCTCATGGGAAGCAGCAAAACCGCAAAAAGACGGAGAATTTTGTTTAAGTAGAAGAAGCCAAACAAAGTTGTTTGTAAAACTGTTATCACTCGAAAAAGCATAATAATGCATGTATAAGCCTCTGGTTGGCTTTTGGCATTCAACTTAACAATTTGGCCAGGTTATAGAACCCAGATTTAAAAGGAAGAAAAAAGATAATTTTAAGTGCAGTCCTTTACAAACAACAACAAACCCTGTTTGATCCCAACATGTGGGGTTTGGGGGTCTAGGAAGGGTAGTCTATACGCAGACCTTACCCCTACCTAATGCAGGTAGAGAGGTTGTTTCCAATAGACCCTCGGCTCAGGAAGGGCAAGAAGAAGAGGGAAGCAAGGAAGGAAGAGGATGGAAAAAAAAACAATAGGGAAAATAGTATCAAATAATAGCGACAGGGAATACAATATCTTAGGTGAATAAAATCACATAACGTAATAAAAATCTAAGAATGTGAAGGGACATGTATGCTACTAAACCTATCGGTGAACACTATAAACTACCTACTAACCTTCTACCTTAATCCTCGACCTTCACACCCTCCTATCAAGGGTCATGTCCTCAATGAGCTGACGCAGCGCTATGTCGTGCCTAATCACTTCTCCACAGTACTTTTTAGGCCTACCTCGACCCCTTCTCAAACTCCGTTATAGTGCAGTCCTTTAAGTTTCTCAAAATCTATTCTTGAATATAGTTATAGCACTTGAAAGTACCTCCTGCTTTAGATTAGATACAAGTAGGGAAAAGTCCTATATTCACTAGGGTTCGTTTGGTTAATGCTGTAGGAGTAATTAATCCCAACATAAAATCTAAAAAATCATAACATTGTACAATTCCAAAACAGGGAAAAGAATATACACTTACCAGAGCAGCAGTATTCTTTCACATGCCAGCTTCTTTGGGCGTCTTGGCGACAATAGAGAGAGCGTGCAACCCAGATTGGAGCTCATCCGACAAGAGTTCGTACACCATGCGGTGTCGTTTAACGAGATTCTGTCCATCAAATTTGCTGGAGACAATCTTGACATTGAAATGGGTTTCGTTAGGGCCGGTTTCCTTTACGGCGGCATGACCCGCATGCTGGTAAGAGACGTCTTCCACTTCAATTAAGGTGGCTTCAAGTGCCGATTGCAGCCTCGTCTTCATCCTACTCGCCCTCGATAGCAGCCCTCGTGAAGCCATCGCCAATACTTTTCGGATTCCACAATTAAGTGATAAAATAATGGGTGCCAAAGAAGCATAATGTTGGTGTAATAAACCTTTCAATGTTTTAAAAAAAAAAAGGATAGAAAATGTCAAATTTGTCTCTCTACTATTGAAAAGGTTTAAATTTGTCTCTCCATTAATGTCATCCGACATGGAAATTATCTATAACTCAATTATATCTTTCTTTTTTTGGTTTGAGTCAAATTTATTTCTTTACTATCCATTGAAGCAATTTTATCCTAAAAAATTTATCTTTTCATTTCTTATCCTTTCCTTCTTTTTTTTTAATTTGTAAAACTAGAAGTGTCCATGGCTAATAACTAAATGTATCAAAACGTATTGTATTTACAATACTTGTCTTTTTATTGCCCAATGTATACGGGTAAAACCGAGGCTAATGAGAACCCCGATTTTCCGGTGGGAAAAACGAAGCAAGGGCACAATTACATGGAATCGGAATCGAAGCCAAGAACCTCTCGTGTTGAGGCCCGATCGAAGCGCCTACTACTGGAGCCATCGAGACCACGCCCCCCGGATTCAGTTCAAGTTCCAAGACCCCGGATGAGCATTATCAAACGGTTGCACACGACTAACGTAGGGCCGTGATATTCGCGCTCAACCACATATTATTGATACCCAATTTTTCTCTCATATATATACTTTCAAAATAGTGCATATGCACCGTCACTTGATTTATAGACATATACAAGCATTTTATAATTTTCTATATTATATAGATACTCATTAATTATCTCACAAATTATTTTATGATGATTTTATCATCTAATTTCACCATTTATACTCATTTTAGGTTTTAAATATTTTTAACATATTTTTCATAATTACATTTGCATTTTTAAAGGCTAAAATTGCACATTTGCAATAATGGCCTATATGTATTTATAGTTACTTTATTTATGCCAAAATAATCTGTTTATACTTTTATAATGTTAGATAACTATTTTTATTTGTTTTTATGCATAAATGATATTTTATTTATTGATTGATTATTTTTATAAATTATTTATTAATTAAATTTGAGTATTTAAGTAATAGTCTATTTCTTAAGCCTATTTTCGGACCAAACACCCAGCCCAATTACCTAAATACCTAGCCCAAAACCCACTAACTCAATTCCCATACGCGTTTTAATACCCCGACCCAACCTCATTTAAAATCCTAGTCGTTGATCTTTAAGATCAACTGCCCTCATTTATTCCCCCCCATTTTAATTAGTTACCCCAACCATAATCCCCTCATTTTATAAACAATGCCGCCCCTAAATGCTCTCCCTCCCTTCTCCTCTGAAGAAAACCTAGTGCCGTCAACTTATTATCCCCTCTGATTCCAACCTAAAAATGGAATCAATCAATGATTCTCTTACCTTGTTGACCACCTCTCACTACTGGTTACTCGTTTATGGTGTTACATAATTGCTTATCTAACATGGTAAGCAGATCTCTTTAATTTCGAACCAAAACTGGTTCATATCTTTGACCTCTTTCCATCTGTGTTCGTTCTCATTTCTTTTATGGTATGAATCTCTGAGAATCTTCGTGATTTTCTACTTACCCTAAAACTAGGGTTTTAGAACTTTCTAAATCTAATCTGGTTCTCGATTCTTTAATTATTTTTCCTTTAATGTTTCCGTCTATATGTCTCTGTGCATCTTATCATAACTCTCTTTGTTATTTCTGCCGATTTTTACTTACCCTAAATTTAGGGTTATTGATTCTTCAAAATCGAACCAAATCTGGTTCGATCCTTTAATTATTTCTGTCTATATGTGTGCATTTTATTATAACTCTTTTGGTTAATTTATGCCGATTTTTATTTGCACTAAATTTGGGGGGTTTTGATTCTTCAAAATCAAGCCCTAATCTGTTCGATTCTTTAATTACTTTGTTAAAGTCTCTGTCTATATGTCTATATGCATCTCTTTACTTGTTATTTCTGCCGATTTTGTATGTTTTCCCTAAATTAGGGTTTCAAATTTTTCTTTCCATATTAACTGCAAGTGTTTTCCTTTCTAGTACTTTGACTAATTATTGTCATATTTGTATTTTCTAATTCAGTGCTATTTAAACGCCTCCCCAATTCCCCTTTAAACGGACTCAGAATTCAAAATATTCTCATTACCCTAAACAAACTATACACTGTATTCTATAACTACTATTCTGTGCTTTGATTCCTGGCCGGCTGGAAGCCAAGGCCAGAAATCCTCTATTGTTTGCTTCTGTTGGTGACAATTGTTCATTGTTAGAATCCTTTTCTGTTTCATTTGAACTGGTAAGTTATTGAATCCTTTCTACTTCACTACTAGTTTAATATGTTATTGTTATTAGGCTAGCTACTTTCTGTATTTTAGACATGTTAAACTCAGTAAATGAATTAGTGAAATTTGCTTAACTCTGTATAACTTAGGATTATCTTTTAGCATTAAGCATGCTTTGATACTTTTCCTTAAAAACTAGTTAATTATGTATGCCTTAGTAGACTCATTAGTTTGTTATTAAACATGTTGACATGTTACTTGTTTGGTTCTATGCTCACCATGCAATGATACCTTTGTTAAGTTATTACTGCTAATTAATGTTTTCCTGACGTACTGTTGATCAATTAGCTCCCTTATATGACTTAGCCTGATACGATGTTTTTGTCATCTTTGTGAGGCATGAACTGGTCCTTATTAGCATATGACTTTGTTAAACTTTCAAAACTTTATCAAGTCTGCTTTAGTTTCAAATGTGTTTGTTCTATGTGTGATTCTGTCCCTAAATGCACTCCTCAATCCTATCCTGCTCTCTTGAATTCTCACTCTTTGCTAGCTGAAAGCCAAAGCAATTTAAGTACTGTTCCCTAGCCTTCTTAGTGTGAGCACTGCTTAGGGTTCATATGAGACCCTTGTGAACTCTGACACACTAGAGATTTGGGCTTGGTATGCTTATCCTTGAGATAAAGGTGAATCATTCACTCCTGATCACTGTGTATCAATGAACACGGACTTTTTGGAGTTATTATGAGTTGAAGGCCTGGCCTGTCCAGGCCTATTTGGGCCTGCTGCAGGCTTCCTATAGTTTTATATATTTTGTAATTCATTCATTCGATTCTTGTCTGTAATAATTATTTGTAATAAGAATTTGGGCAATAATAAATTAGAAAAATGGGCTTATTTTTTATATTTGAAATGGGTAGATAACATGCCTATAGGTGTTTACTTTATGCTATTGTATGTTAGAAAATCTGCCTATAGGCTTTACTTTATTCAAAAATATTCTGCTATTGTATGTTAGAAAACTTGCCTAGATATTTATTATGTTTGCTATTGCGTGTTAGATAACCTGCCTATAGGGGTTTACATTGGCTCAAATATGCTCCGTAGATAACCTGCCTATAGGGATTTTCTTTGGCTCAAACAAGTTCTGTGAATATCCTTCCTACTTTGCTTTACATGATTAGACACCATGCCTATAGGAAATAAAATAAATAAAATTCAACTTGCACTGCAGCATATTCAAATCTGCCTCTTTAGAAATCATGAATGTAGGTTTAATCGATTGTCACACTTTCTCAGTTAGTATGCGTGTCTATAAGAACTTGTAACGACCTGACCGGTCGTTTCGCGTTATCGAACCCCGTCCCCCTAAATGAAACTTCCCATAGCGGCTTATTGTGATTTATGACTTGCGGGGGCGGGTGGTCCGGGATTCAAAAGTGTTTAGAGCAATATTGGAACACTTGATTCCTTAAGGTTGGCCTTTAAGGCCAAGTTTGACTTTAATCAACATTTTGGATAAACAACGCCAAAATCGAGTTTCATCAGTTCCGGTAGCTTCATATGATGATTTCGGACCTGGGCGTATATTCGGAACGGGTTTCTGATGACCCAGGAGTGTTTCGGCGCCCAATATTGAAATAAGAAGTTCCTTAAGTTCTTACTGTGGTTTGGGACGTGTTTTGTGTTATCGAGGTCCAAACGGAATTTCGAGATCGGGAATAGTTCCGTTATGTCATTTATGACTTGCCTGCAAAATTTGGTGTCATTTAGAGTAGTATAGGTCGGTTAGGCTCGTTGTTAGCGAAGTCAAGAAAACTTACAGTTCCTAAGTTTGGTTCTAGGGGTTTTGGGGTGTGATTTTGAGTTTTACCATTGTTTTGGGTGTTCCGAAGGATCGAGCGAGTCCGTATTATGATTTGGGACTTGTTGGTATATTTGGACGGGGGCTCGGGTGGGCCCAGATGTATTGGTAAAAAAGAGTTTCACACGTAAGCCAGCTTCTGACAACTCAGCCAGTCACGTGGACACAGGAAAACGTGACAGCTGGATGTGATTCTTTGAAGAGGTATGGTACAAAGAGTCACGATTTAGTAAACCCACGAACTTATCAGCCACGAGACACTCAACTTGATCAAAACNAAAAAGTTGAGAAGAGAATGGAAGACATATTCAAAATAAACCAAGGAGACACGGAACTACTCCGTGAGTTTGTAGACAGGTTTCAACGAGAAAGAATGCAGTTACCCAGGGTGCCTGATAATTGGGCAGCCATGGCATTTGCAAGCAACCTGAACGATAAAAGCTCAGAATCCACGAGACGACTTAAGGAAAGTCTAAGATAATTCCCCGCTACAACATGGAACGATGTATATAACAGGTACAGTACTAAGCTCAGAATAGAAGAAGATATCATTGCTCGTTTGAGAGATGAAGATTGTTCCAGATCCAGACGTCTTGAATCAGATAGAAGATCAGGTAAAAATAGGTACGATCCTTACTTAGGACCCTCGGGATGCGATATCCGCCCCAGGTTCGAAAACATTAGGTCGGACTATAGACCACAAGGAAGGGACGTAGTCTCATCCTCGTCTAGATCCAGAAAAGGTCAAGATGAACGACCTAGAGGTAGTACTCAAATTGGGGATCATACCTTTAATGTAGGTACTACTGAACTTGTCTCAATATTAAGGAACATGGGAGACAAGGTTAAGTGACCCAAAGAAATGCGGTCAAATCCAAGTAGAAGAAACCCAAATCACTGGTGTGAATTTCACAACGATCATGGGCACAAAACTGCGGATTGCAGATTTTTACAAGGTGAAGTAAAAAATTTGTTAAAACAAGGCTATTTAACAGAATTGTTTAGTGATAAAGGTAAACAGGCATATATGAGGAATAGGCAGGAGCCCCCAAAGCCTCCTTCTCCAAAACGAACCGTTAACATAATACACGGGGGTGAAGAAGTAAACGGAGTGATTTTCAAAACAACCACAAAGTTCACAATTACATATGGCAAACGTGCTCGTGGAGAAGACGATATAACCTTCGATGATGTAGATATCAGCGGATTAATGCTTTCGCACAACGATGCTCTGGTAATATCTTTACTTATTCATGACACTAACGTAAAAAGAGTGTTGATTGATCCAGGCAGTTCAGTCAATATCATTTTGCTAAGAGTCGTGGAAGAAATGCTACTGGGGAATCAAGTAATCCCAAAAGCACGAGCCATATCAGGGTTTGATAACTCGACGATTATAACAAAAGGAGAAATTGAGCTTAACACTTATGCTGAGGGGGTGATCAAAAGTGCCAGGTTCCAAGTCATCGATACTGACATGGCTTATAACGTGATCATTGGAAGGCCATGGATCCACGACATGAAAGCGATATCATCCACATTGCATCGGGTAATTAAATTTCTTTCTGAATCGGGGATTCAACAAATCAAAGGAGATTAGCAGACCGCAAGAAATATAAACGTTGTGGTACACTACAACAAGAAAATAGAGGTGGAAGAATTACGAGATAAGGGAATCTCCCAAGCAGGTAACACAACACAAACAATCATAGAAGGAATTACTACCCAAATAGGTACGGAAGGTAATATTGCTGAAACAGGTACGAAAGAAAATACTTACGAGAAGGAAAATCAAGTTACCACAGAAGGTATATTATACCACACATAAACAGATTCCAGACCGGACGTCATTCGTGAACTGGAGGAAGATGAGCACATCAAAACAACTACGGAGGAGCTCGTAGCTGTTCCATTATCTGAACAAAAGCCTGAGCAGAAAGTGTATATAGGCACTAGGCCCCGATCGAAGAGGTAAGTTAATTGATTATTTAAAGGCTAACGCAGACTGCTTTGCGTGGTCTCACTCAGATATGACAGGCATCCAATCAGAAGTGATGACTCATAAACTAAATGAAGATCTATCATTCATACCTGTTAAGCAGAAGAAAAGAAAGCAAGGAACATTCAAGAACCAACTGATCGACGAAGAGGTACATAAACTCTTGAAGATTGGTTCGATACGAGAGGTAACGTACCCTAACTGGCTAGCAAACACCGTGGTAGTACCTAAAAAGAATGGCAAGTGGAGAGTATGCGTAGATTATACTGACTTGAATAAAGCATGCCCCAAAGATGAATTCTCATTGCCACATATAGATCAAATGATTGATACCACAACAGGCCATGAATTATTGAGCTTTTTAGATGCATATTCTGGTTATAATCAAATTAAAATGAATCCCTCAAATGAGGAAAAAACTTCCTTATTACAAATAGGGGGACTTACAATTATAAAGTTATGCCTTTTGGCTTAAAAAACGTTGGAGCCACCTATCAAAGGTTAGTAACTAAAATGTTTCAAGAACATCTTGGAAAGACGATGGAAGTCTATATTGATGATATGTTGGTAAAATCAACACAAGCACAAGACTATTTCCAGCATCTCTCTACTGGTTTTGATATTCTACGCAGGTATAATATGAAGTTAAATCCAGAGAAATGCGCTTTTGGAGTGCAATCAGGTAAATTTTTGGGTTTCCTTGTGTCAAACAGAGGAATAGAGGTAAATCCCGCTCAAATTAAAGCTATAGAGGAAATACCTGATATTTTAACAAATAAAAAGGAAGTTCAAAGACTGACAGGGAGAATAACAGCTTTGGGTAGGTTTATTTCTAAATCTTCCAAAAAAGTTTTAAATTCTTCTCAGTTCTCAAAAAGCAGAATCAGTTCGAATGGACTGAAGAATGTCAGCAAGCCCTCAAGAACCTGAAGATTTATCTATCGAAACCACCACTGCTTTCAAAGACAAAAGAAGGGAAAAGATTGTACATCTACCTGGCTGTCTCAGAAATTGTTGTAAGTGCAGTATTGGTAAGAGAAGAAAAAGGTAGACAATCACCTGTCTATTTTGTAAGTAAAACTTTGCTAGATGCTGAGACTAGATATCCACATCTGGAAAAGTCAGCCTTAGCTTTAATAATGGTATCTAGAAATTACGACCCTATTTTCAATGCCACCCAATCACCGTTTTGACCTCGTATCCTTTAAGAAATATTCTGCATAAACAGGAATTGTCAGGAAGATTAGCCAAGTGGGTCATAGAATTAAGTGAGCATGAAATAATCTATAAGCCTAGTACTGCAATTAAGTCTCAAATACTAGCTGATTTTGTTGCTGACTTTAGTAATAGCATTGTATCTGAAGTAGAAAAAGAGTTACAACTCTTTAACGGTGTTAATCCAGGCCTATGGACCTTGTTCACCGATGGTTCTTCAAATATAAAAGGCGCCGGCTTAGGCATAGTCTTGATATCACCCACGGGTGAAAAGACACGGCAAGCTATAAAGTGTTATCCTATCACTAACAATGAAGCAGAGTACGAAGCTGTTATTGCAGGGCTTGAACTCGCACGGGAGCTCTCAATCGAGCAAATTGTGATCAACAGCGACTCCCAACTGGTAGTAAATCAGATACAGGGGACTTACATCGCTCGAGAGACTAGAATGCAACAGTATCTTGAAAAAGCACGAGAGCTCGTGAGACAATTCAAAACATGGAAGGTAATGCAAATACCTAGAGAGGAAAATGCAGAAGCAGATGCACTAGCTAACCTCGCAGCAGTCACAGAAGTAACGAACAAAGACAATACAATTGTCGTTCAACTATTTCATTCAATAATAGACCAGGACAGGAATGAGGTAACTTTCAACAACCTAAATTGGGACTGGAGAAACGAAATTCTTAATTTCTTGCAGAATGGCACCGTAGCTGAAGATAGGAAAGCGGCTCAAGCACTTCGCCGCAAAGTTGCACGGCACTGCCTTATTCGCAACTCACTTTATCGCAAGATATTCGGAGGACCCCTAGCTAAATGCCTCGGACCTAACCAAACGGAATTTGTGATGAAAGAAGTCCACGAAGGACACTGTGGAAATCACTCAGGGGCGAGATCCTTAGTGAAAACACTAATCAGAGCTGGATACTATTGGCCTAAGATGGAAGAAGAAGCCGAGAATTTTGTATCCAAATGTGACA
>MDKJ01073303.1:0-34936 GCA_005239525.1 Nicotiana knightiana | reverse complement strand
CCTGAACAGACATCACACCTCTTCCAATAGTTGCCTATAGTTGCCTATAAATTCTGAGGCATGCTTAATTTTCCAGACACTGAAAAACGAATTCGTAAGTGTGATCTTGCTCCGTTCTTTGAGTTTGTTGGTATCCTGCAGTTGGTATTGCCACTGTTGCAGGAAGGTTATTCCGTTTCATCCTGGGAGGATTTAATCCATTACCTTGGCAACTTGTGAGGGGGTTAAAATTCCTTAAGGACACACAAGAAAATTGTGGACTCGGAATATTATTTATCGTTTATATATATTTTCTGTTTCTTCTAACAGTTCTTCTGATTTTCTGAGTTTTAACACATAAGCGATAACAGGTAGGAGGATCATATAATGCTAAATCATGGAGAGAAGGCAAAATAGAATAGAGAAAGCAAAGTAGAGAATAACAACTGAAACCTTTATCGGCCACTAATTTAAGGTGGCTTATGTTAATTCAATTTGAAGCCATGCCATCACTGGCTACATTAATATTCTATTGAAACGTTTGTTCCATTGCACTGGATTCTCTTACTAATTCTACGCCAATCAACGAAGTGCTAAAAAAAATCAAAACTTAGATCGTGACGCCTAATTACATGCATGCTGATGAACTTGTCATGGCATCTGTGAAACACGGTTGTAAATTAAAGTGAAATAATTAGAGGGAAAATAGACACATGCAATTCCACCATCATTAATCTAGGTTTCTAACCTAAAAGGAATGGAAAACAGAAGAATCTTTATGTATCAAAAAGTAGGTTTAGACTTGTGTGGGAGTGCGAGAGAGATGGGCTCGTGCTTATATATGAGCTCAAGTTTCACCGTTAGCTTTACAGGGATGAAGTCATAACTCAACCCCCTAAAGAATGGTGAAGTTAGATGAAGTTATATATGACCTTAAGTTTCACCGTTAGCTTAATTGTCATATTGTTAATGTTTTGATGCCAAGCCAAGCTTTATAAAGAAATCAAAGAAGATGATTTTTTTTTTCTTTTTCGGTTGTATCTATTTTAAGGGATATTGTGTGTGTCAGATTTTATTCATTCTTGTCACGACCCAATTCTTCTTCGTTGGGTATCGTGATGACACCTAATCTTAGGGACTAGGTAAATCTAACATTTATTGAATAACAACAATAATAAAGAGAATCTAACAGTCTCGATATAAAAATCATTACAGAATTTACAATTTCCCAAAACCGGTAGTACAAGTCATAAGCTCTACAGAGTTTACTACAACTTCTAAATACAATTGTTTGGAAGTAAGTAAAATCAGTGTGAATACAAAATAGGAAGGTGACTCCGAAACCTGCGAATGCGACGACAGGTTTACCGTGAGTCTCCTCAGCAAGAATCTGCACAACTACTAACGATTAATACCTGGGTCTGCACAAAAATGTACAGAAATATAGTATGAGCACACCACAACGGTGACCAGTAAGTATCAAGACTAACCTCGATGAAGTAGTGACGAGGACTAGTCAAGACATCCACAGGTCTACTAAAACCGAACAAGCATAAATATAGGAATAACAGAGCATGGTATCTATACAAGGCCTACGCGATATGTCTAACAATATAACATCTCCAATAAGGAAGGAAGCAACAAGTAACAGCAGAATACCATAATAAGGACGCAGAAGAATGAACGGAAATACAGCTCAAATCCGAAATCACAATACAATAAAGGCAAGTAGTAACTCAGCAACTGCAATAGTTTTCACATAAGGTCTTAGCCAACAAACTCCAATAAATTAGTCAAAACCTTCAAGTATAAATCCTTCATCCATAAGTTTTTAAATAGAGGTTTTCAGAATATAATCCTTTCCAAATAAGGATTTTCTTTTTGAAATATACCTCCTTCAAATAATTATCCTTCAAACATAGTTCTTTCAAGATTAATAATTTTTAAATATAAGCTTTTCAAATAATTATCCTTTAATCATAGTTCTTCCAAGATAATTACTTTTCAAATATAAGCTTTTCAAATAATTATCCTTCAAACATAGTTCCTTCAAGATAAATACTTTTCATACATAAACTTTTCAAATAAATATCCTTCGAGTATAAGTCACTCTGTGACACCTAAGCATAGAATATTAGCGGCTCCGAACACAGATATAACAACAGGGGATCTCCCAGAATACCATCCCGTAGTCCCGAAGTAAATATGCAGCACAAGAAGATCTCCCGAAATACCATTCCGTAGTCTCAAAGTAAATATGTGGTGCTGGGGGATCCCCCGGAATATCGTTTCGTAGTCCCAAAGTACATATGCACTGCTGGGGGATCTCCCGGAATATCGTTATGTAGTCCCAAAGTAAATATGCAGTGCAGGGGGGGTCTCCCGGAATATCGTTCCACATTCCCAATTTAAATATGCAGAGCAACCAACAGAGATAACAACTATAGCACGACAGAAACCTCGTACATCACCATAACGAGTACAAAAGCAACAATGACAGTAATTCAAAGTATGACGAGTAAATCAACTCAAGAACTTAAATCACAAAGAACGGTAGAACTCATTCACAAGGAATAACCACAGTAAAGAATGCTAGGCGCAAAGAGAAACTTAACAAGGGTAAACAAATATGTAGCAACAATTCCAAAATATTCAAGTCAATGATAAGAAGCCCAACACGAGTCAAATAGTTCCAAATAAAGGCAAGCCAACTAAGATATAGGTTATCTAAACTCCTTTTTAGGTTGAGCAACTACGAAAGATAGAAATTCAATTAAGGATAAGCAGCATAAGATAATCATAATTCCAATTAAGACTAAACAATTATAGGATGAGATAATAATAATTTCAATCAATGATAAGTAGTTATGAAAATATAACATGACGGTGGAGGAGGTAAAATCTTCAGTTAAGTCAAATAAGATTCAATTAGACAAGTAAGAGTAAATCCTTAAGCAATTATATCTAATTAAATCATGTAGAGGTGCAACTAGCAAATAGGAACTCAAACATATCAAAAACACTTCATACACGGTGAATATAAGGACCTAAGAAACCTAAAAGACCAACTTCCCACAAATAAGTCTAAGCACGCACTCGTCACCTCGCGCACACGGACTACAATCAACATAGAAGGCTCAAATCCTAAGGGTTAGTTCCCCCACACAAGGTTAGGAAAGATACTTACCTCAAAGACGACAACTCAGTACTCTAAAATGAACTCCTCGGGTGAAAAGACCTCCGCACGGCTAAAATCCAACTAAAATAACTTTAAAGCACACATAAAACTTATAAGAAACTATACCGGATCATAAAGTCTAAATCTTTAAAAAAATCCAAAAATCGGTCCAAACATCGACCCCCGTGCCCGCACTTCGGAACTCGACAAATTTAACAAAAATTTGAATACCCATTCCAATATGAGTTCAACCATATAAAAATTATCAAATTCCGATACCATTTTGTCCCTCCAATCATGATTTTTCATTTAGAAATTTTCTTCAAAAACCAACATTTTCCTCAACCCAAAACACAATTTTTAATGATAGAACTGAAGATAAATTCATGGAATACATTAAATACTAGGTGAAGAACACTTACCCAATTGGATTGCTTGAAAACCCCACCAAGAATCTCTCAAAATCGAGTTCTACAAGTCAAAATATGGAGGAAATGGCAAACCCTCGAATATAAACTCTCTGCTGAGGCGTGACCGCACCTGCGACAAAAATAGCCGCTTCTGTGCAACCGCAGGTGCGTATGACCAACTGCACCTCAGCTCCCTCTCGCTTCTGCGCCCAAGGATCTGCTTCTACGGGGCCGCATGTGCGCACAATTTCTCCGCATTTGCAGAGACTGCCCAGTCCAGATCCTCTCGCACCTGCGCCTCCTTCTTCACACCTGCGACCATCGCACCTGTGCCCAAGGTCCGCAGGTGTGATTACACCAGAACTCAGACCTCCTCAAAACCATGGAAATCATCCGAAACACACCCGGGACCCTCAGGACCCCATCCAAGCATATCAAAAAGTTCTATACCCTAACACAGACCCGCTCGAGGTCTCAAATCACATCAAACCACGACAAAACTACGAATTGCACCATTAATCGAGCTTATGAACTTTCGAATCTTCCAACTTCTAAAACTCGTGCCGAAACTTATCAGTTCAATCCGAAATGACTCCAAAGTTTGTAGACAAGTCCCAATTGACATAACGGAGTTGTTCCAACTCTCGGAATCGCATTCCGACCCCGGTATAACCAAAGTCAACCATTGGTCAAACCTTTCCACTTTGCAACGCCGAAATGCCTCAAATTACCCTACAGACCTCCAAATCCAAATTCGGACGCACACCTAAGTCCAAATTGACCATACAAAGATGCTGACATCATCCAAAACTCATTCAGAAGCTGTTTACACAAAAGTTAAATTCCGGTCAAATTCTCACCGCTTAAGCTTCCAAAACTAGAATCTTTCTTCCAATTCGACTCTGAATCATCCGGTAGATGAATCCAATCATGAACGCAGGTCGATATACATAATGTGAAGATGCTCGAGGCCTTATGTGACTGAACGGAGCTTAAATTCTCAAAATGATCGATCGGGTCGTTACAATTCTTTCAAGAATTTGATCTTTTGATACCTTCTTTTCTTTGCGAATTACAGTGGAAACACTTGAGCTTTTGGTTAATGTGGAGATAAAATCTGTATATTAATTTGATTATATATGTTTTTGTGTGTGTAAATATAAAACTATACTTTCAGGCATCATTAAGTAACATGCGAGAACAGAAAAATTCAGGTTGATAGATGTCACGACCTGGAATTTCCACCTTCGGAACCGTGATGGCGCCTAACATTTTACTTGCTAGGCAAGCCAACGTTAGAGAAGCGTTAAGCCAATTACTATTTAAATTCAATAAATAAAGTCAATTAAGACATAATGAATTAAATCCGAGTGCGGAATAACATAAATTCCCATAATATCAACTACAATCAGGATTTGGAATCACAACTCACGAGCCTTTAGAATTTTCTACAAACAGGGTCTAAAAGAAATATAATTGTTCTGAATGAGAAGAAACGGTTAAATAGGGAAAATAGAAGGGGACTCCAAGGTCTGGGGACGCCAGCAGATCTACCTCGAGTCTCCAATAAAAAAGTCCAAGTTGCTATGCCTCACGGACAGCTAAGGCTGGTACCAAAATCTGCACAAGAAGTGCAGAATGTAGTATGAGTACAACCTACCCCATGTACTCATAAGTGTCGAGCCTAACCTCGACGAAGTAGTGATGAGACTATGACAAGACACTCACACATTAAACCTATGTACATAACAGTATATGTACAAGATAACAACATATAAAAGCTAATCATGTACTATTGGGAGGGGACATGCTAAAGGGGGTACAAGATACGAGAGATACAACGGAAATGATAAACAGAACAGTCAATATTCCTTTAACCACTAAGAAAAATTAAGCACAATGAAACAATGATACTGCACGGCATCACCCTTCGTGCGTTTTCTCTCACTCTCAGTATAAATCAATAGATACGGCACGACATCACCTTTCGTGCGTTTTCTCTCACTCTCAGTATATATCAATAGATACGGCACGACATCACCCTTCGTGCATTAACTCTCATAACATGGCACGACATTACCATTTGTGCATTAATACTCACAATATGGCACGACATCACCCTTCGTGCATTAACACTCACAATATGGCACGACATCTCCCATCGTGCATTAACACTCTCCCTTACTACATAACAATGAACAAGTAATAACAGGGAAATAGGATCAACAAGAACAAGCCTTACTTCAACAATGGGTCCACAATACCAATCTCAACTTTTGAATCAATACTCAATTATCACGAAAACCCATAAACATGGTAGGAACGATCAATTTAATAAATAACTAGTCTAAGCATGGATAACATGATCAAAGAAAGCAATAATTGCAAGGAACAAGTCCCACCCCCATGCTATAACCCGACATCAATAGATAAGTACTCGTCACCTCACATATACGTTGTACCCAACATCTAAATGTGTAGCAAATAGACAAAAAAGTCCTAATTCCTCAAGTCAAGGTTAACCACGATACTTACCTCGCTCCAAAGGTCCACTCAAAGCTCAACCACAACTTTGCCTTTCAAATAAGCCTCTGAAACAATAGAATCTAGTAAATTACGAACCAAACGATTCAAATTAAGCCTTAGGAACTACACACGATTGCAAAGGATTCAATTTAGGTCATTATTGAAAGAGTCAACAAAAGTCATCCCCCAGTCTCGCTTGATCCAAACCCGAAATTCGAACCAAAACCCGATTACCCATTCATCCTCGAGCCCCGTTATGTACTTTATTTTGGAATCCGACCTCAATTTGAGGTCTAAATCCCCATTTTACAAAAATCCCTATTTTTGTCAAAACCCCCAATTTCCACCACGAAAACACAAGATTTTAGGTTGAAATCTTAGGAAACGTAGTAAAAGATTGAAAGAAAATGGATCTTATCAATGATTTGGGGAAGAAGAGTTCTTTGAAAAATCACCTCTAGGGTTTTCTTGTTTTGAAAATTTGAAGAATGAACAAAACTCCTGTCTAACTTTAATTTTGATCACTTGCAGATGTCACATTTTGCGACCTGTGGTTCGCAAACACGAACCCCGCAAATGTGAACCCTGCAAATGCGAAGAAACAATCGCAAATGCGAAGTCCTCCCATCTATGCTTTCATCGCATTTGCGATGATTTGTTCGCAAATGCAAACATTGATCATCCGCATTTGCGACCAGATTGATCGCAAATGCGACCAAGCCTGCCCTAGTCCCACTTCGCAAATGCGAAATATTGTTCACAAATGTGAGCTCTAGCCTCCCCGAAATTGCGACATCTTGATCGCAAATGCGATCTCATGCTGACCCAGATACTCTTTGCAAATGCGAGCCTGTCAGGATTGGGGAATGTTCGCAAATATGAACACTGATCTCATAATTGCGAGACCAGACACTAGTTACCAGAAATTGCAGAACCAGTTGAGTTTTCTAAGTCCAAACCACTCCGTAGCCTATCCGAAACTCACCCGAGCCCTCAGAGCTCTAAACCAAATATGCACGCAAGTCTAGAAACCTCATAAGAACTTGCTCGCGCGATCAAATTGCCAAAATAACACATAGAATTACGAATTTAACATCAAATCAAAGGAAATTTCTAAGAAAACTCATGAACTTCTAATTTCACAACCGGACGTCTGAATCACGTCAAACCAACTGTCACGACCCAATTTACCCTCTGAAGGGTATTGTGACGCCACCTAGTCTGTACGACTAGGTAAGCCTAAATTGTGGATAAAAATTAATTAAAAATGCAATAAATAAAGACAGAAAGGATAAAATCTAAATAATCATAACGATGCCGCTCGACATGTACAAATATAAACCCCAACGACCCGGATTGTCACAAGATAGTCACAAGCTTCTACACTATTGTAGCTCTAAACAAAACAGGGAATGAGTGCATAGGAAAATCTCTATAAGCCAGAATAGAAGGTGACTCGGAGGATTCTGCGGACGCGGCAGAAATACCTTGCGGTCTCCTGGTAACAACTGCAAAAACTAGCCACGCGACTGATAACTCATACCTGGATCTGCACACGAAAAACATGTGCAGGAAAGGGCATGCGTACACCACATTTAGTACCCAGTAAGTTCCAAGCCTAACCCCCAAGTAGTGACGATGTCAGGTCAAGGCTCAATTGGATTTCTAAATAAATCAATTTAAAACAGTACTAAGGATAAGTAATTTTTACAGTAAACAATCAAAGAAAATAATCTAAAATATAACAGTAAAGAGAGCCCTCAGCTCAACACAATGTATCACAAGGTGGAATCTCCTGGGATACTGTCCCGTAGTTCCAAATATTTATCATGCAGTACAGGGGGATCTCCAAAATACGTCCGTAGTCCCAAAATAAATATGCAATACAGGGGGATCTCCCGGAATGCGTCTGTAGTCCCAATTTAAATATGCAATGCAGGATAAATGACACGAATAACATCAATTTATACAGTTCATCTAATCACAAGTAAGGAAAAGCAGTAACCTAACTAAGTATGGAACACAGAGTATCAAGTAGACAATTAGACACGTAAGCATGTCTTTCTAATCTAAGCTAAATAGTTTAACAGATTAAGGCAATGTAATAGGAGAAAGACAATTTATAAATTTTCGAAGGAAAATGGGATTTTTGGAATAATGGCCCGTGTACGTACTTGTCACCTCACGTACACGGCACCCATATAATAATAAATGTCAAAACAACCTAAGGGGAAGTACCCAACACAGGGTTAGGCAAGCCACATACCTCGATTGCTCAAATCAACTCGAAATCACGTTCTTTCCACGAGTACCCGACTCCAAATGGCCCAAATCTTTTCAATTCTATTGCATAATGTAAATATAACTTCAAGTAGCTAATCTAACTAATGAATTCAAAGCTAGTACGTGAAATTAGGAAAATTGCCCCAAAAGTCCGCCGGGCCCACATCTCGGAATCAAGTGAAAGTTACCAATTTAGAACACCTATTCACTCACGAACACACTCGAACAAGAATCATCAAAATCCGAAGTCAAAATCCCAATAAATTCTCGAATTTTCAATTGGGGAACTTGTCACCCATGTTTCTATTTTTCCACTCAAATTCCTTGATTAGATTGTAAAACTTGCTAAAGATTGATGAAATACAAATGAAATAGGATTAGGAATCGTTACCTACTGATCTCCTCTTCAAAATCCACCCAAAATCGCCTATTTCCGTGCTCCCAATCGATTTTAGAAGTTATTAAATTCAAACCCTCGAATTGTATATTTCTGACCAGTGATTTCCGCTTCTGCAGTCAATTGGGCCGCACCTGCGGAGAAGGCATCACAGGTGCGAAAAGTCACTTAATGGGCTGGGGCCGAATCTACGGTCGTTGGGCCGCATCTGCGGTTTCCCAGCCGCATCTACGGTCCCAGATTCACAGGTCCAAATCCGCTTCTACGGTTAACTCAGCCGCTTCTGTGGGGCCTCACTTGCGGTCCAACTTTCGCAGGTGCGAAAAACACCAAAACATCCCATATCAGATTTG
The DNA here is from genome assembly GCA_005239525.1 of Nicotiana knightiana. Classification (NCBI taxonomy): domain Eukaryota; kingdom Viridiplantae; phylum Streptophyta; class Magnoliopsida; order Solanales; family Solanaceae; genus Nicotiana; species Nicotiana knightiana. Next base: position 25,810 of record MDKJ01073303.1, on the reverse strand, counting down.
CCTAAGTCCCATTTTCTTCCCGTTGAGCATCCGAAACACACTCGAGGTCCACGGGACCTTGACCAAACCTACCAACCAGTCATATAACATCATTCGGATTTAGTCGAGCCTTCAAACCACATCACATAACACCAAAAACACGAATTAAACATGAATTCAAGCCTAAGAACTTAGCCTTTTTCTGAAATCCACAAACGATGCCGAAACACGTCAAACCTAGTCCGAGACCTAAAATTTGATACACAGATCACAAATGACACTACAAACCTACAACCACTCCCGGAATCCCATTCCAAGCCCGATATCAAAATTTCACCTATCGCCCGAAATCGCCGAAAATTTAACTTTCGCCAATTCAAGCCTAAATCTACTACATACCTCGAAAACACATTCCGGGCGCGCTCCTAACCCCAAAATCACTCAACGGAGCTAACAGAGTTGACATATTTCCATTCCTGATCCGTCTTCACATAGCTCCGACTACGTTCCGATTTCTAAGGCTTAAGTTCATAATTGGGGACTATGTGTCCTAAAACTCTTCGAATTCCATAACTAATCACTACGGCAAGTCCCAATAATAGAAACAAACGTGGGGAAGGTAGTTATTAGGGGTTCGAGGCTCAAAATATCAAAACGGTCGTCCGGGTCGTTACATTCTCCCCCTCTTAAAATAATCGTTCGTCCTCGAACGAGTATAAAGACATATCTGAAGCTGTGAAAGCTGAGGGTACTGGCTGCGCATATCCTGCTCGGTCTCCCAAGTCGACTCCTCGACCGGCTGACCCCTCCACTGAACCTTTACCGATGCAATATTCTTCGACCTGAGCTTTCTGACCTGCCTATCTAAGATGGCTACTGGCTCCTCAACGTAAGATAGATCCTTGTCCAACTGGACTGAGCTGAAATCCAATACATGAGTTGGATCCCCGTGATACTTCCGGAGCATAGAAACGTGGAATACCGGATAAACTCTTGCTAGGCTGGGAGGCAAGGCAAGCTCATAAGAAACCTCCCCAACACGCAGCAATATCTCATAAGGACCAATGAACCTCGGACTCAGCTTATCCTTCTTCCTGAACCTCATGACGCCCTTCATAGGCGATACACGAACCAACACTCGATCACCAGTCATAAGTGCCAAATCACGAACCTTCCGATCCGCGTAACTCTTCTGCCTGGACTGGGCTGTGCGAAGTCTCTCCTGAATCACCTTCACCTTATCCAGGGCATCCTGGACCAAATATGTACCCAACAATCAGGCCTCACCCGGCTCAAACCATCCTACTGGGGACCGGCATCGCCTACTGTACAAAGCCTCATACGGTGCCATCTGAATGCTGGACTAGTAGCTGTTATTATAAGCAAACTCCGCGAGTGGAAAGTATACGTCCCATGACCCACCGAACTCCATCACACAGGCACAAAGCATATCCTCGAGAATTTGAATCATGCGCTCGGACTGCCCGTTTGTCTGAGGGTGAAAAGTTGTGCTCAACTCCACCCTTGTACCCAACTCCTGCTGAACGGCTCTCCAGAACCGTGATGTGAACTGTGTACCACTTTCTCAAATGATAGATACTGGAATATCGTGAAGGCGGACAATCTCCCTGATATAAATCTCAGCCAACCTCTCTGAGGAGTAAGTAGTCAACACTGGAATGAAATGGGCCGACTTGGTCAGCCGATCCACGATCACCCAAATAGCATCGAACTTTCTCAAAGTCTGAGGAAGTACAACCACAAAGTCCATGGTGATCCGCTCCCACTTCCACTTTGGGAGCTCAATCTGCTGAAGTAATCCTCCTGGTCTCTAATGTTCATATTTGACTTGCTGGAAGTTGGGACACTTGGACCCTAATCCAACTATATCCTTTTTCATCCTTCTCCACCAATAGTGCTGTCTCAGGTCCTGGTACATCTTCGAGGCACCCGGATGAATGGAGTACCGCGAGCTATAGGCCTCCTCAAGAATCAGCTCCTTGAAGCCCATCCATATTGGGCACACAAATCCGACCCTGCATCCTCATCACACCATCATCACCTATAGTCACATCCCTGGCATCACCTCGCCAAACTCTATCCTGAAGAACCAGAAGGTGGGGATCGTCATACTGGCGCTCTCTGATGCGGTCATAAGGAGAAGACCGAGCAACCACACAAGCTAATAACCAACAAGGCTCTGTAAGATCCAATCTCACGAACTGATTGGCTAAGGCCTGAACATCTAAGGATAAGGGCCTCTTAACTGCCGGAAGATATGCCAAACTCCCAAAAATCTCCGCCCAGCGACTCAAGGCATCGGCCACTACATTGGCCTTCCCCGGGTGGTATAATATAGTGATGTCATAGTCTTTCAGTAACTGCAACCACCTTAGCTATCGTAGATTAAGGTCCTTCTGCATGAACAAGTGCTGAAGACTCCGATGATCAGTGTAAATTTCACAGGTTACACCGTACAAATAATGACGCCAGATCTTCAGGGCGTGAACAATAGCTGCTAGCTCGAGGTGATGAACCGGATAATTTTTCTCATGCACCTTCAACTATCTGGATGCGTAGGAAATCACCCTACCGTCCTGCATTAATACTGCTCCAAGGCCAATCCTCGAGGCATCACAATGGACTGTATAGGACCCTGAACCTGTAGGCAGTACCAACACTGGAGTTGTGGTCAAGGCTGTCTTGAGCTTCTGAAATCTCTCCTCACACTCCTCAGTCCACCTGAACGTAGCACCCTTCTGGGTCAGTGTGGTCATAGGTGGCTGCAATAGATGAAAATCCCTCTACAAAGCGGCGATAGTACCCTACCAAACCAAGGAAACTGCGGATCTCAGTAGCTAATGATGGTCTAGGCCAACTCTGTACCGCCTCCACCTTCTTCGGATCTACCTTAATCCTATCACACACTACGTGGTCCAAGAATGCCACTGAATCAAGCCAGAGCTCAGACTTAGAAAATTTTGCATACAATTTCTTCTCCATCAAAGTCTGAAGCATGGTCCTCAAGTGCTGCTCATGATCCTCCTGATATCGAGAATATACCAGGATGTCGTCAATAAACACAATGAAGAAAGAATCAAGATAAGGCCGGAACACACTGTGCATCAAATGCATAAAGGCTGTTGGGGCATTGGTCAGGCCAAAAGGCATGACAAGAAACTCATAATGACCATATCTGGTCCTGAAGGTAGTTTTCGGGATGTCCGGCTCCCGAATCTTCAACTGATGATAGCCAGAACGCAAGTCAATCTTGGAAAATACCCTAGCACCCTGTAACTGGTCTAATAAATCATCAATGCGAGGAAAAGGATACATTTTCTTCATTGTAACCTTGTTCAACTGCCGATAATCAATACACATACGCATAGAACCATCCTTTTTCTTCACAAATAATACCGGGGCACCCCAAGGTGATACACTAGGTCTGATGAAACCCTTATCACGCAACTCTTGAAACTGCTCCTTCAACTCAGGAAGAGCCATACGATATGGAGGGACATAAATGGGGTGAGTAACCGACAACAAATCAATGCCGAAATCAATATCTCTATCGGGCGGCATACCCGGAAGATCGGCTGGAAATACATCAGGGAAGTCCCTCACTACTGGGACTGACTCAACTGTAGGGGTATCAATATTGACATCTCTCACATAGGCCAAATACGCATCACATCCCTTCTCAACCATCCGCTGAGCCTTATGAAAAGAAATGACCTTGCGGGGAGTGTACTCTAAGATACCTCTCCACTTCAATCTCGGTAAACCTAGCATAGCCAGCGTTACGGTCTTAGCGTGACAATCAAGAATAGCATAATGGGGAGAAAACCAGTCCATGCCCAAGATAACATCGAAATCTACCATACATAGTAATAACAAATCAGCTCTGGTCTCAAAACCACTAAGAACAATCTAACACGATCGATATACGCGGTCCACAACGAGAGAATATCCCACGGGAGTAAAAACATAAACAGGGGAACTCAAAGAATCCCGAGATATCCCCTAATGTGCAGTACGTAGAGCCTGGGTCAAATAATACTGATGCATCCCTATGACAGACATGGACGATACCTGTGATGACTGAATCTGAAGCGACAACCTCTGAACGGGCTGGAAAAGCATAGTACCTGGCCTGACCTCCCCCTCTAGGGAGACCTCGACCTCCTCGACCTCCCCGACCTCCTCCTTGAGCTGACTGAGGAGGTAGAGTGGCAGCTGGGGCTGGAAGAATCGCCGGAGGACCCGATGGAGCACGTGGAGGCTGGTAAGTCTGTGAAGATGCACCCCTCCTAGTTCTAGGGCAATCTCTAACCATGTGACGAGTGTCACCACACTCAAAACAACCCCTCGGAGGACGCTGCGGCTGAGATTGACTAGGAGCTGGCCTGCTGGACTGGTCGGTAATAGCACCTCGAGCAGGCGGCATGGTGGACACTGGTGGTGCATAATAGGGCTCCTGAGGTCTAGAAGGAGCTGGAATACCGCTGGCTGCAGGAAAAGCCGAATGGACAGGGCAACTCACAAAACCCCTACCATAGAGTGCTACTGGTGCACGAGCTCCCGAATAATGACCAGTCCCTCGAGACCTCTTGGCCTCTCTCTCCTCTCTATCCCGGGCAAACATGCCCTCTACTCTCCTGGCAATACTCACTGCCTGCTGATATGCGATATCCATCTCTAACTCCCTGGCCATATTAGTCTGAATACTAGGATGAAGTCCCTTAATGAAGCGACATACCCTCTCTCTGACTGTATCAACCAAAGCCGGTGCATGACGAGCTAACTCACTTAAACAGATTGCATACTCCGACACAGTCATAGTACCCTGACGCAGCTGCTCAAACTCTGTGCACCAAGCATCCCTGAGGCTCTGTGGAACATACTCTCGTAGAAATATCTCTGAAAACTGAGTCCAAGTAAGTGAAGCTGCCTCGTCCAGACTACTCAGCTCATAGGCACACCACCACTGATATGCCGCTCCCCTTAACTGGAAAGCAGTGAAAGAAACCCCACTAGTCTCCACAATGCCCATAATGCGGAGAATACGATGACACTCCTCAAGAAAACCCAGAGCGTCGTCTGAAGATAATCCACTAAAAGTAGGTGGGTGGTACTTCTTGTACCTCTCAAGTCTGAGCTGTTTTGCCTTATAAGCAGCTACCCTGGCCTCATGCTGAACCGGAACCACTGGGGCATAGGGATGTACTCTGGGGCCTGATCAACCTGGACCCTCTGCTCAGGAGTGCGGGCTGCGGAAGTCTGTTCCCCTCCCCCGACCTCACATGTGGCTGGGGCTATCAGAAGTAGCCCAACCTCAGTCAGAGTGCTGAACATGCTCATGAATTAGCCAAAGTCTTCTGGAGGGATGGAGCAGCAATATGGACCTCCTGTGTTGGCCCTCTAGCTAGAGCTACTGTGGGCTCCTTTGTCGCTGCTCTCGCAAGTGATCGGGCTACACCGTGTGCTCGTCCTCTACCCCGGCCCCTGCCTCTGGCGGCTCTGACTGGGGGCTCGGGTGCCTGATCATTGGTCCTCCCGGTACAGGTCCTCACCATCTGTGAGAAAGAATAGAATAGAGTTTTAGAGATTTTTGATGTCAATAACTCGCACGACAAGGAAACCAAAGAATATGATTGTTCTTAACAATTACATAGCCTCCCAAAGATAGATACAGACGTCTCCGCACTGATCCGCGAGACTCTAATAAACCGACTTGTGACTTGTGACTCCTATGAACCTAGACGCTCTGATACCAACTTGTCACGACTCAATTTACCCTCCGAAAGGTATCGTGATGACACCTAGTCTCTATGACTAGGGAATCCTAAATTACGGATAAAAATTAATTAAAAATACGATAAATAAAGACAGAAAGGATAAAATCTAAATAATCATAACGATGCCGCTCGACATGTACAAATATAAAGCCCAACGACCCAGATTGTCATTAGATAGTCACAAGCTTCTACACTACTGTAGCTCTAAACAAAACTAGGAAAGAGTACATACGAAAATCTCTATAAGTCAAAATAGAAGGTGACTCGGAGGATTCTGCGGACGCGAATGAAATACCTTGCGGTCTCCTGGTAACAGCTGCAACAACTAGCCACGCGACTGATAAATCATACCTGGATCTGCACACAAAAAACATGTGCAAGAAAGAGCATAAGTACACCACATTTGGTACCCAGTAAGTGCCAAGCCTAACCTCAGTCAAGTAGTGACGAGGTCAGGTCAAGGCTCTACTGCATTTCTAAATAAATCAATTTAAAACAGTACGAAGGATAAGTAATTGCTACAGTAAACAATTAAAGAAAATAATCTAAAACATAACAGTAAAGAGAGCCCTCGGCTCAACACAATGTATCACAAGGTGGAATCTCCCGGGATACTGTCTCATAGTTCCAAATGATTATGCAGTACAGGGGGATCTCCCGGAATATGTTCATAGTCCCAAAATAAATATGTTGTACATGGGGATCTCCCGGAATACGTCCGTAGTCCCAATTTAAATATGCAGTATAGGGGGATCTCCCGGAATACATCTGTAGTCCCAATTTAAATATGCAATGCAGGATAAATGACAGGAATACCATCAATTTATACAGTTCATCTAATCATAGCTAAGGAAAATCAGTAACCTAACTAAGCATGGCGCACAGAGTATCAGGTAGACAATTAGACACGTACGCATGCCTTTTTAATCTAAGCTAAACAGCTTAACACATTAAGGCAATGTAATAGGAGAGAGATAATTTATAAATTTTTGAAGGAAAATGGGATTTTTGCAATAATGACCCGTGTACGTACTCGTCACCTCACGTACACAACACCCACATAACAATAAATGTCAAAAAAACTTAAGAGGAAGTCCTCAACACAGAGTTAGGCAAGCCACTTACCTCGACTGCTCAAATCAACTCGAAATCACGTTCTTGCCATGAGTACCCGACTCCAAATGGCCCAAATCTATTCAATTCAATTGCATAATGTAAATATAACTTCAATTAGTTAATCTAACTAATGAATTCGAAGCTAATACGCGAAATTAGAAAAATCACCCCCAAAGTCCCCCGGGCCCACGTCTCGGAATCAAGTGAAAGTTACCAATTTAGAACACCCATTCACTCACGAACACACTCGAACAAGAATCATCAAAATCCGACGTCAAAATCCCATTAAATTCTCGGATTTTCAATTGGGGAAATTTTCTCCCATGTTTCTATTTTTCCACTCAAATTCCTTGATTAGATTGAAGAACTTGCTATAGATTGATGAAATACAAATGAAATAGGCTTAGGAATCGTTACCTACTGATCTCCTCTTCAAAATCCACCCAAAATCGCCTATTCCCGTGCTCCCAATCGATTTTAGAAGTTATGAAATTCAAACCCTCGAATTGTCTATTCTGACCAGCGATTTCCGCTTCTGCGATCAATTGGGCTGCACCTGCGGTCCCGTACCTGTGGAGAAGGCATCGCAGGTTCGAAAAGTCACTTAATGGGCTGGGGCCGAATCTATGGTTCCCCAGCTGCATTTGCGGTCCCAGATGCACAGGTCCAAATCTGCTTTTGCGGTTAACTTAGCCGCTTCTGCAGGGCTGCACCTGCGGTCCAACTTCCACAGGTGCGAAAAACACCAGAACAACCCACATCAGATTTTCCCAAGTCCCATTTTCTTCCCGTTGAGCATCCGAAACACACCCGAGGTCCCCGAGACCTCGATCAAACCTACCAACCAGTCATATAACATCATTCGGACTTAGTCGAGCCTTCAAACCACACCATATAACACCAAAAACACGAATTAAACATGATTTCAATCCTAAGAACTTAACATTTTTTCGAAATCCACAAACGATGCCGAAACACGTCAAACCTAGTCCGAATGACCTCAAATTTGATACACAGATCACAAATGACACTAAGAACCTACATCCACTCCCAGAATCCCATTCTGGGCCTGCTATCAAAATTTCACCTATCAGCCGAAATCGCCGAAAATCTAACTTTTGCCAGTTCAAGCCTATATCTACTACAAACCTCGAAAACACATTCCAAACGCGCTCCTAACCCCAAAATCACTCAACGGAGCTAACGGGGTCGACATATTTCCATTTCGGATCTGTATTAACATAGCTTCGACTACGTTCTGATTTCTAAGGCTTAAATTCATAATTTGGGACTATGTGTCCCAAAACTCTCTGAATTCTATAACTAATCACTCCGGCAAGTCCCAATAACAGAAACAAACGTGGGGAAGGCAATTATTAGGGGTTCGGGGCTCAAACTCTCAAAATAATCGGCCGGGTCATTACACCAATTCCGTTTCTTACCAAATTTGACAGACAAGTCATAAATATAGTAATGGACCTATACCGGGTTCAGGAACCAAAATACATGCCCGATATCAATAAAGTCAAACATTGGTCAAACTTTCAAAGTCATTAAGCTTTTTAAACTTTCAAATTTCAACAAAGTTCAACAACTCGGGCTAGGGACTTCCGAGTTCGATTCCGGGCATACGCCCAAGTCCCAAATCATGTGCGGATCCACCGGGACCGTCAAAATACGAATCCGAATCCGTTTGCTCAAAACGTTGACCGAAGTCAGTTCAAATGGATTTTAAGGAAAAAATTTCATATTTTTCTTAGTTTTTAACATAACAGCTTTCCAAAAAAACATCCGGACTATGCACGTAAATCGAGAAAGGTTAAAATAAGGTATTTAAGGCTTCAAAGCGCAGAATTAGGTTCTAAAACAAAATATGGCCTATCGGGTCATCACATTGGAATTTGAATAAAAAATGAAAATACCATTTTCCTGAATTTAGCTCTCTAAAAACTCTTTTAGAGCAGATTCAAGATTTGAAGCATATGAGTTTATATATTTATCTCAAGTTAATCAGTCAGTCCTCTCTATAACAGTATCCCTATATAATAACACTTCACTATAAAAGCCAAGCTTTTTCGGAACCAATTATGTTCTCTAGAACAACACTTCGCTATAACATCCAAATATATTCGGAACAAACGATGTTGTTATAGAGAGATTGACTGATAACAATAATTGAATTCATGATAATTTTATTTTGCATATTTAATGAATTTCTTAATACATTAATAGATTTCAGGGTTCACAAACCCATAGATTACATTGTACATATCTGTCTCTATCATTTCTTGTTTTCCCTCTTTATAAATATAAAAGTTCTAGTCTTAGAATACGCGCGTTGTGCGTGTACCCCATCTCATTGAGTAACTTTTTAAAAATCAATAAACTATTTTGTTCGAAATTTTTTTAGCTATAAAATAAAAGTGTAGGCTCTTTATTTTGATGAATATTAATCTTATATAATTAATTCAATAGGTTACATTGTGCATATCCGTCTCTATCATTTCCTCTTTTTTTCCCCTCTCTTTATAAATATAAAAGTTCTAGTCTTAGAATACGCGCGTTGCGCGTGTACCCCATCTCAATGAGTAATTTTTAAAAAATCAATAAACTATTTTGTTCAAAAATATTTAGTTATAAAAGAAAAGTTTAAGCTCTAAATTTTATGAAGATTAATCTTATATAATTAATTCAATAAAAGATTTTTTTCCATAAAGTTGAAGTTCTTGAAAATAATATAGTGATTTATTTGTTTGTAGTAAAAATTAGTTCCCTAGAGTTCAAACTCCTCAAAACCGTGGACTTCATGTTCAAGATTCTCTTTCACCTTATATATGCAACATCAATTTTTTTTTGTGCTATACAATAAATTATATTTTCACATGTCTATCTATCTATCTATATTATATTAAAAGCATGAAGGCCTTAGCAAAATGTCGTTCCCCTTTTTTACCCTTTAAAGATAGAGTTTACATTGGATAAAATAGTATTTTAGTTATTTTCCTAATATGTAGGAATACTCATTTAATTATTTTCCTAATATGTAGGAGTACTCATTTAATTATTTTCCTAACATTTAGGAATACAAAATCAACTAAATTTTATATATTACATTCTTCCTTATTTGGATTACGTAGAAAAATTTAATATTTAGAACTTTAAAAATATTAATATTTTATTTTATATATTATTTTACACTTAAATAATATATAAATGACAAGAAAAGGAAAGAATTAAAAATACTAACCAAATAGGACGCAACCACTTGGTATTTAGAAGTTTCTCCCTTTTGAGAGATACCAAGAATTCAATAAAAAAAAAAGGATGTACGACTTTCTTGGAAGATGACAGAGTAACTTTTTTTATGTTTTGATTTAGGTGAAACTCTTTTATATACTAAAATACTTTAAAATATAAAAATTATTTTCCACTTAGTTGATTTTCTTACAATTTGACAAAAGAATTTTTATTTGATAAATATAATTATAATCGAATATTTAAAATTTGGTATGAGCTAATATTAAGAATTTAAATTAATAAAATATAATTTATATCTTTTATTGCTGAAAATAAATAATGAAGTATTTGGAATAGCTAATTAGTAAAACAATTTAACTTCATTATTTTTCAAATTCATCATACAAGTAAAACTATCTTCAAATTGTAAAAATCTTTGCCTAAATAGATATATTTCAATAAAAAAGACCACGGATGTTGAAGGAAATTAGAAAATAAAGTTGACTCAATTATAATATAGTATTAAAAATTAACTTGGTTAAAATTCAAAATAGAAGAAATAAGAATGAAATAATATGTATTCAAAATAAGTTGACATTTATTATTATTTTTATTTTTCATCTATTCCAATAAATGACCATCTATAGTTTTTTGTATACGTAATAAGTTATTGGTTGTAAAATACACATTCAGTATTAGTGAGTTTTAGACCTTACATTGTTACTTAATTACTCATTTTTTCCTTGAAACTATATGACCTAGCCTTTCATTCCAGTAACTCTAACAAAAAGATATAATTTTTTAATTAGTGTTAATTTGATGGCTGTTTGGATAATTATAATAAAAATCTATAACGATTTCGATCATGTTAGATTTAATATTATGTCACAAAAATGACATATAATTTTTGCAAGCTTACCCCAAAGGATACACCATTCAAATTAATATAAAATATATGTAAAATGTGCTAAATATTTTTACGTGTGAACCAGTTTCTTCTAAAAACTATATGACGACCCTCTTTATTCCAAATCTCTAAAGAAAATATAATTATTTTTATTGATGGCCTTTTGAATAATCGTAACAAAAATATATAATAAATATCAAAATTTAATTATCAAAAAACAGATATATCAATCATTTTAGATCCAATATCATGTTACATGAATTACTATAATTTTCGTAAGGATTTTTCAAAAGATATGCCCTTCAGATTAGTTCTCCAATCGAAATGTGTATCGATCATTTTATCTTTTAAAAATAAAAGAATTGTTATAAAACTAATTATTTTCAAATATAACGACAAATAGAGTTAATCAATGTTAGAACTATTTAATTACTAATTCTACTTGAAGAATGATATATCGAAACTAAATATACTCTTTCAAATATAATTCTGAGCCATTCTCCGATTTATTTTACTAGCTTACTTTAGTATTCTCTTTGAATGCTTTTTCTCATTTTCAGGGCACTTTGCTTTTGTGTTTGTTGATACTCAATTTTTTTACCTCATATATATATATACACACACACATTCAAAATAGTACATATGCATCATCACTTAGCTTATAAGCATATACATGTATTTTTCATAATTTTCCATAATTTTTAAAGCCTTAAAATTAATTTTTCTTGTAATTAAATTACTTGAATGCTTATTAATTGCTGCTTCAATTACTTTGTGATGACTTAATTACCTAAAATTAATATTTCCATGAAAAATACATTTTTCATATATTTTTATTTTACTTGTTATATAATTACATTAGTATTTTTAGGCCATTTGCACAAACTTGCAATAATAGCCTATATTTTACAACTTTACTGCATTTGTCATTTTTATTCAATGATAAAATAATATTTTAAATTTTTATAATCTTCTACTATTTTTTTTAAAATATTACTTGCCATAAATAGAACTTTTACAATTTATTTAACTGTTTTATGAAATTATTTTTTCCTTAATCTCTTATTTTAAAATCTAGCCCAAAATTGGGATTAATTTCGGACCAGACAAGCCCCAAATCCATGGCCCAAATCCCTAAGCCCAATCCAAACTCCCCTTTTATCCCCAACCCAATCCAAAACCCCGACCCAGCTCTTCTCAATTCCCAACCGTTGATCAAAAGTGATCAACGGCTCACAAGACCCCTCCCTATTCTCCTTATATCCCCTCACCCAAACCATAACCCCATTCTCTCTTCAGCCGTCGCCTTCAAACACCCCTCCCTTTCACAGAAACCCTAACCGCCCTTCTCAAACCTCTCCAAATTCGTCTCAATCATGGAATTTTTCCATGATTCTCTTACCTTTCGTGTGTTATATCGTTATTTCCTACAAATCTATGGTATCTCCTAGTACTTGCCTAAACATGGCAAGTACTATCTCTCAAATTCTAGCCATTACCCTTTTGACCACTAGAATCTGGACATGTATCTTGTCCATATACTTCACGACCATGGCTGTATGGGTCCGATTAGCCGAGATTTCCGGCTAATCTTCGATTTTTTCCAACTAGGGTTTGTGTAATGACCCGACAGGTCATTTTGAGCCCTAGCGCGTTGTTCAGTAGTTGGAGGCCATGAGTAGCTTCACTTCAGGTATTATGACTTGCACGCATGGTCGGGATTGAATTCCAGGAGTTTTGGAGTTGATTTGTAAGGAGAATTCTCATTTTAGAAGCTTTAAGTTGGTAGAATCGAATAAGGTTGGATCTTTGAGTGAACGACCTCAAAATCGAGATTTGAAGGTTCCATTAGGTTCGTATGATGATTTCAGGCGGGGCCGTATGTTCGTATCGAGTTTTGGATGACCCAGGAGCGTTTCGACATCTATTGTGGAAGTTGATATTTTTGGAAGAAATTCATAAACTTGGGTCGAAGTTCATTTTAGTGTTATCGATGTCCGTTTGGGATTTCGAGTCTGGGAATAGCTCTGTATGGTGATTCTGGTATTGGGAGCACAATCGGAAGTGGATTCAGAGGTCCGTAGGCCATTTTGGAGTCATTTGGCTAAAGTTAGAAATTCGAAGATTTTCGAGGAGTGGACCGGAACTGGACTATTGATATTGGGGTCAGATTCTGATTCCGAGAGTTGGAATAAGTCTGTAATATTAAATATGACTTGTGTGCAAAATTTGAGGTCAATCGGACGTTATTTGATAGGTTTCGGCATCGAAGGAAGAAGTTTGAAGTTCTTAAGTTCATCAAGTTCGGATTGGGGTGCGATTCGTGATTTTATTGTTGTTTGATGTGATTTCAAGGCTCGACTAAGTTTGTAATGTGTTTTGGGCAGGTTGGTGTGATTGGACGGGGTCTCGAGGGCCTCGGGTGGTTAACAGATCGAAATGGAACTTGAGGAATGGCTGAAGTGCACCAGTTCTGGTGTAATCGCACCTGCGCAAGTTTAATTGCAGGTGCGTGACCGCAGGAGCAAGGAAACGGTCGCAGGTGCGGTCTGGGCGATGAAGGGCACTGATCGCAGGTGTGAAGAGTGTTCCGCACCTGCGAAGACGCAGGTGCAGTGTAGAGCCGCAGGTGCGAGAGCGAGAAAGGCAGCCTGGGGGCGCAGGTGCAGAAGTTAATCCACAGAAGCGGAATTCGCCGAGCTTGGGGGAAACTGCACCTGCGATGGAAATTTACGCAGGTGTGGAGACGCAGGTGCGGCTGGTGAACCCCAGGTGCGGAAAGTCGTATGGGCAGAATGTTTTAAGAACGGGATTTGGCTCATTTTTCTCCCATTTTTCATTTGGTTTGGGCGATTTTGGAGAGCTTCAAGGGGAGATTTTCATTGAGCATCACAAGGTAAGTGGTTCCCACTCATTTAAGTTAAATACATGGGTTGTATAAGTATTTAAGCATGAAAATTGTATAAATTGTGGGGTTTTTGGTAGAAAACCTAGAATTTATATTTTTGGATTTCAACCACAATTTTGGTCATGGAACTTGGAATAAATTATATATTTGAGCTAGTGAGGCTATGGGTAAAGTTTACCTTGGAAAAATTTCGGAATCCGGGCACGTGGGCCCGAGGGTGATTTTATCGACGTTTTGATCGGGGTTAGGAATTGTTATAAATTGGATTAGAACGAGTAATTAAGTATATATTAATGGGTTTGCATAAATATTGGCTAGTTTTTGAGCGTTGTGCATTAATTTGAGTCACCGGAAAGGCGTGGAATGCCGGTTATGGAACTTCGGAGCGAGGTAAGTCTCCTTTCTAACCTTGTAGGAGGGAATTGTCTCCATAGGTGATATAATTGATTATGTGCTACTATTTGTGGGGGCTATGTGCGCACGAGGTGACGAGAGTCCGCGCGTAGCTACTATTGTACTTAATTCCAGGTAGTCTAGGACCCGAAAGCATGATATAATTAAATTAATTGTAACCTCTTTGACAATTTAAATTGTTTAAGTCTCATCAAATTATTAAATGAATTTCTAAACAAGTTAAATTTTATTTTTTCTGAATCGTGAAGAAAGAATTGATTTTCCCTTGGGTAAGTGTTTCCTGATAAAGTTTGGAGTGAGTGTTTGAATGCGTGTATTTTTGAGTACCTGCGTCGCATGGATGATTCGCGAGCGGGGTAACTCTTTTATATATTTGACCACGTCACATGTATGATGTGCAAGCGGGGTAATAGATGCATCTATGGTTCGGGCCGTTCGACCCTCCGGCAGTGCACAATTTACATTTATGTTGGACCGGGTCATTTGACCTCGACATTTCTTGCGCATGATATTTGCTGGGTACTTTCTGTAATTTGAACCACTTAATGGCCTGGAAATATAAGTTGTGAACTGAAATGACGGATATTTGAATTTGTTTATATGAAGTAAGTTGTTCCTTCCTGTTGTTATTTGTTAATTAATCATGACATCCATGTTTAGCGTCTCACTTGATATTGCTAATTTGACTTCTAGCAAGTGTCAAAGTCGACCTCTCGTCACTACCTCTTTGAGGTTAGGCGGGATACTTACTGAGTACACGTTGTTTTCATACTCATACTAAACTTGCTGTGTATTTTTGTTGCAAAGGCACATGTTTATCTAGTGGCCTTATTGGGCGCATCGGCTTGGTTGACACGGAGAATTAGGTGAGCTGCATCTCTTGATACGACCCGCATCCAACAGAGTCTCTTTCAGAGTACTATGTTTCTTCTCTGTCCAAATGTATTCCGGACAGTTATCATATTGTACTTTATTTCCTAGAAATTGCTCATGCACTTGTGACACCGGGTTCTGGGAGGGTTTTTAAATTATTTGGTAGATAAACCTTATGTATACATTATTATTTATTCAATGAAGTTCATTATTTATTGTCTAAGGTTTAAAAGAAATGATTTCAAAAATATTAAAATGAGAATTTATTTGATTATTTATCGTTGGCTTGCCTGATAGTGGTGTCCGGCGCCATCACGACCTTTAATGGATTTGGGGTCGTGACAACATGGTATCAGAGCACTAGGTTCCCTTAGGTCTCACGAGTCATGAGCGAGCCTAGTAGAGTCTTGCGGATAGGTACGGAGACGTCTATACTTATCTTCGAGAGGCTACAAAGATGTTAGGAGTACGTCCCTTCTTGATTTCCTCATCGTGCGGTTCGATTCTTTGAGGCTTATGCCTTCATTTCCTTTCCATTCAATCTTTTGCGACGTGAGGTGCTGGTTATAAATTGGGGGTAAATAATTGTAATGGTACTACAAACGTGGTGCGGGATGTTTCTCCCCATGTGGTTGTTGGGATATTGTCGTCACCTTGTGGAAGGATATTCTGTCGTCTTGGTTCAGCAGCTATACTTCTGAGAGCTTTAAGGCTATGCACAGGTTTCTATGATGCTTATGAACGGTTGTTGTGTAGTATTGATGTGATGGTCAGATGCTTGCCTACGTATTGGGGCAGGGAATGACTTGAAGGGGAGGTTTACTCAGTGCGTGATCCAAAGATTCAGTACTTTATTTCTGGTAGAGGAAAAACAATCGGGCTATGAATGTTCAGGTTTGGGTTGATAGGCTAACGAAACTTAGTGTTTTCAAGTGTGGTGGAATTATCGTATATGATGGGGTATCATCGTCCTTGATCGAACGTGTTAAAGTTCGCAGGTGTTATGATCATCTCAATTTGCCTTCAGGGAAGGATGTTGTAGGATAGTATTGGGGAAGCGACTATCAGAGATCGCGAGGTGCGGTGGTTCCGGATCGGACCGGTGTTTTCAATGTTGACGGCTCGAGAAAGATGATCTTCGGAAAGGTTTAAAGTGGTAGTGAACTGTTGGTTCAAGTCATACAGAGGTAGATATTGATCTAAGGCAACAAATGGGCAGCAAAGGATGAGGAAGGACATGCAGGGAGTGTCAGGCGGTGATTAAACTTCTAGAAGGCCAGGTGTAAGAAGCGGAAGTCGAGCAGTCGCTTAAGGGAGTGAGGTTGACCAAGTCGGAGAGTGGCAGAGTAGAATATGGGTTCAGTGGCAGGGTGACTACGCACCTTGAGGAAAGGTTTAAAGTGATCGATTTTTAGTGGACGGTGATTGGGTCCATGGGCTTAATTTGAAATATTGGCTATTATATGACGGGAGATTTGGATGCAACAGGAAGGGGTTGCTTGGTATGAATAAGGATGCAAAATAACTTGGAATTTAAAGAGAGTGTCGTACATTTAGTTGATGTCCATAAGGAGCGAGCGGACTGGTTCAACTGGTGAATGAGACGGGGCTCAGGATGGGTTATTTATGCCGACATGTAATTTCCACATGTGGGTTATCTCTGGTGAGCATGTCAGTGGTTGCTTTGTTGGCAAAGGTTCTGTGATGAATTCTACTGATTATCCAGCAAGGGGTCAAATATGTGAATGTTGATAGAGATGTAGAGTGTTCATGAAATGCTAACGGAAGAATTTCGAGGAATTTGGAAAATTGATGGTGCAAGATCAGTTCAGCAATGAAGAAAGAATCTTGGTGGGTTCCCGAGTTGTGTTATAGTAGCTTCAAGCTAATTGGGAGAGTCCCACCATATGCAGTTGGATGGCATTGTCGTCTATTTGTGAGATTTTTGGTTATTAGCATACTAATGGGTTATTATAGATAAGTAAAGAGAACGTAAGTAGTAATTTGAGCAAAGGAATTGGTAAAGGTGTGCTACGGTTGGCTTTATCGGCTCGTGTTCGGGATTTGGGAAGATTCCGGACTTATGCTCCGTTCAGAGGTGATTTACAAGGGGAGCGATTCAGCCGGGTGCTTCACTGAGATGGGTGTTCATGTGCTAGTGGAGCCTTGGATTTTATTATATTCGGGACCAAGCCAGAGTAGGTGACTCTCAACAACGATCCTAGTGAATTCAAAAAGGGTTAAAATGCGGTGCCTAAGAATTTCAAGCGCGCGGTATGGTTAAGAATCGATCTTTTGAAGCGGATTATGATAAGAGGCTCAAAATGTTCTATGATATTTTCGGCTTGCAGTGCAGCATTTGGGAGGAATGAGAGAAAATGACTTCGGATTCTTAGTGGAATTTTCAGAATGGGTGTAGCAATTGAGGATGCGAATGTGCGCACCGGGAAGGTATAAGAAGTTTCGTGGGTCTGGAGACAATGTGGTCTCGTGGAATGGGGCACTCGGGATGAGTGCGGAGTTAGGTTCATGATGTAAGGGATGGAGCTATTATTATTTCTCAGGCAAGTAAGGATGAGTTAGAAGTAGTCGGATCTGTTAGCCATGGTTGAAGTGGCACGAGGGTGGCAGTGATCAGTCCCTCCAGCGTGGTTAGATTATGCATGTGATTTGTGGCGGTGCGTGCGAGGCTTAACGTCCGCCGTGATTGGTTCTATTTGGGAGT
Organism: Nicotiana knightiana; assembly: GCA_005239525.1. Lineage (NCBI taxonomy): Eukaryota > Viridiplantae > Streptophyta > Magnoliopsida > Solanales > Solanaceae > Nicotiana > Nicotiana knightiana. The sequence goes on along the minus strand of MDKJ01073303.1, from coordinate 7,853 downwards.
ATTCAAGTATTTGACCTGTGGTGCGTAGGCGGATCCCGGAAGGGTTATGGTGGTTTAGACCACTACTTGAGGATTTGCATGTTCTTCGGTTATGAGAATTCACTCATGTGCTGCTATGGTTCTCTCGAAATGAGTTAAGTGAAAAGTTTCTATAAAATGAAGTGTTTACCCTATTAGTGGTTCGGGAGTGATGGTAAAATTCTTGCGCTATCGCGTTCTGGCATGTTAGGTGCAACAAGCAGTGTCAATTTGAAAGTGAGGATCAGGGTTGTGGTTCGGTATTGGCAAGGATTCTACGAGTTCGGATGAGCAGGAAAGGGATTTGAATATTAGAGTAAGATGGTTTTTTCTTCAGCATCACCTGAGATCGGTGGTTGTGTGAGAGGCTCTGCGTTCTGGTTGCGGATTCTTGATTTTCCTTGCAGCATTTGTATGACCGGTGGTATGGAGGTGCAGGATTGTCACCTGGTGTGTGAGGTCATGGGAGTGTATTCCATGGGAAGATTGCATAAGGGTGACATGTAGTCACTTGATTGATTGAAGATTTAAACTAAGTATGAAGAATGTGGTAAGATTGCGTATTTGAGAATTTATGCCTGGAGGGTGCTCGGTTCATTTGGTTGTGGTTTGTGGGAGTTTGTCCCGGCTATGATGGTTATTCTCGTGTGTTATTAGAAAAAATGGGTTATTATGGACCCAGGTAAGGTTATTAGCCTAGTTTGGTGCGATCAGAATCGGCTTGAGGTTTGTGAATGAATTTAAATATGACTGTGGGCTCAATATCATGTCAGTTATGTTCATTTCAGCATAGCGCTATTCAGATGATGGATGTTGTTTCGTTGTTGGCTATTTTGCATAATGTTATATTGTGCTTGTGTGAGTTGTGTAGCGGCTTGATGAATTTCTTATGTGTTGAGGTTCCGCGTAGCGATGATGTTATGTGAGCAGGATGGCCCTTGAGATTCAGGTTATATATCGCACCCCAGTTGTGCTTGAGTTTTGTAGTATATGGCGCTATCTGTCTCCCCAGGGTTGGTATTATGCACTTGGTGCGCTTGTGATCGATGTTCAGTATTTTGTAGTAATGAGCAATTTATCTCGGTGTGTACCTCCTTATGTGAATTTTATGTGTGGATCGGGTGGCACGCCGCCACGGGTATGTTACTTGGATCGGGTTGCACGCCACAACAGTGTGATGATGAGTACAGTTTTTAGATTCTATTCTATTGTGTGTTTTGTTCCCCTTTTCTGAGAAAAATTCATATTAGTTATGTGGGTTGAGTAACTTCCTTCCAGAGTTCATTTTCCTTATGTATCACATTCGAGTTTGTAGTTTATTGGCGTTGTGGCATCATGTGAGACTGTTGGTCATGTCTGGGGTGGCTTATTGCCTGAGCAGCTCGTACTGGGTGAGACGAGATTATTGGATCTAGGATCAGTGCAATCGAATTATGTGAAGTATATTAAAGAGAAAATACCATTATTTGGTTCTAAATGAGGAAATGATTCTTGTCAGGAGTATAGACTCAATGATTTGTTGACTCGATAGTTGGTTATGAATTTCTACACATCTCTTCCGTAGTGGCGGCATTGCGAGAGTGGAAACATGACTTATATGTGTCATGGGGTGCATTGTGAGCATCAGATGCGGTAAATTTCGGCTATTATGATCAGAGAGTGTTATTTTGGCTTTGTGAATGATGTGGTGCATGGTGTGAATTCAACAAGGGTGTGCAATCATGTTCTGGTACAACATGTGGTGATTATAACGACATTCATATGTTGGAAGCAGGCCTGGCAGAGAATGCCGGACGTTGGAACTGGGGTCGGAGGCTCATTTTCCTAAATGGAAGAGCATATCTCCAGATTTGATCGAGCTAATGTGCTCACTTGAGTTGTGGTAGCGCGGGTAGGTGCTCTAGGTGTTTATAAGTGATTTCAGACAACTCCAGCGCAGTTCTTAGCACGTTCGAGGACGAACGTATGTTTAAGTGGGAGAGAATGTAACGACCCAACCTGTCGTTTTGAGCCCTAGCGCGTCGTTCAGCAGTTGGAGGCCATGAGTAGCTTCACTTCAGGTATTATGACTTGAACGCATGGTCGGGATCGAATTCCGGGAGTTTTGGAGTTGATTTGTAAAGAGAATTCTCGTTTCAGAAGCTTTATGTTGGTAGAATCGACTAAGGTTGGATATTTGAGTAAACGACCTTGGAATCGGGATTTGAAGGTTCCATCAGGTTCTTATGATGATTTCGGACGGGGCCGTATGTTCGGATCGGGTTTTGGATGACCCGGGAGCATTTCGACGTCAATTGTGGAAGTTGGCATTTTTGGAAGAAATTCATAAACTTGGGTTGAAGTGCATTTCAATGTTATCGATGTCCGTTTGGGATTCCGAGTCTGGGAGTAGCTCCGTATGGTGATTCTGGTATTGAGAGCGCGATCGAAAGTGGATTCGGAGGTCCCTAGGTCATTTTGGAGTCATTTGGCTAAAGTTAGAAATTCTAAGCTTTTCGAAGAGTGGACCAGAAGTGGACTATTGATATCGGGGTCAGATTCTGATTCCAGAAGTTCAAGTAAGTCTGTAATGTTAAATATGACTTGTGTGCAAAATTTGAGGTCAATCGGACGTGATTTGATAGGTTTCGGCATCGAAGAAAGAAGTTTGAAGTTCTTAAGTTCGGATTGGGCCACGATTCGTGATTTTAATATTGTTTGATGTGATTTCAAGGCTCGACTAAGTTGTAATGTGTTTTAGGGAAGGTTGGTGTGATTGGACGGGGTCTCGGGGGCCTCGGGTGGTTAACGGATCGAAATGGAACTTGAGGAATGGCTGAAGTGCACCAGTTCTGGTGTAATCGCACCTACACAAGTTTGATCGCAGGAGTGAGGAAACGGTCGTAGGTGTGGTCTGGGTGATGAAGGGCACTAATCACAGGTGCAAAGAGTTGTCCTCACCTGCGAAGACGTAGGTGCGGTGTAGAGCCGCAGGTGCGAGAGCGAGAAAGGCAGCCTGGGGGCGCAGGTACGGAAGCTAATCCGCAGACGCGGAATTCGCCGAGCTTGGGGGAAACCGCACCTGCGATGGAAATTTCCGCAGGTGCGGAGATGCAGATGCGGCTGGTGCACCGCATGTGCGGAAAGCCGTCTGGGTAGAATGTTTTAAGAACGGGATTTGGCTCATTTTTCTCCCATTTTTCATTTGGTTTGGGCGATTTTGGAGAGCTTCAAGGGGAGATTTTCATTGAGCATCAAAAGGTAAGTGGTTCCCACTCATTTTAAGTTAAATACATGGGTTGTATAAGGATTTATGCATGAAAATTGTATAAATATTGGGGTTTTTGGTAGAAAACCTAGAATTTGTATTTTTAGATTTCAACAACGATTTTGGTCATGGAACATGGAATAAATTATATATTTGAGCTAGTGAGGCTGTCATGACCCAAATCTTAGCTCAGGTCGCGATGGCGCCCAACACCGCAGTCAGGAAAACCAACCTCAATCTACTAGTGAGTTTCATGTAGTTTACCAAAACATTTTCAACACTTGCTTAACCTAGTTTTGAGACATTAAGTAGAAACGTAACTTAGGCAACTTTATGTAAAATAAATAATCTTGAAGTCATAATTAACGATTACATCCCAAAAATAATGTCTACTAGCGTGTGTGCCAGTAACTAGTGTCAAAAGTCTACAGGAATCTAGTAGAATAATATCAAAAAGAATAAAAGTTTGTCCTACTGTCTGAGTAAGTATAGACAGAAATGGCAAAAGAATAGCTCCAAAGTGCTGCTGGGAGTCGCCAAGAGAAGCAGCTCACCGTGAAGCCTCGACCAGGTATAAATCAGGAACGAGCTCCGGACTGGTACCTAGATGCACCTGTCTCAGAACCTGTACAATTAAGTACAGAGCATAGCATGAGTAAATAAACAATATGTACCCAGTAAGTATCCCGCCTCATCTCGAAGAAGTAGTGACGAGAGGTCGACTTGACACTTACTAGGGTCCAAACAGTATATTAGGTGATATTTTAAAAGAGGACAACAGGTAAGCATAGATGTAAGGAAATAAATATCGAATCGTAATCAAAATCCAAATATTTGCACCAATATACAAGTTTTCAGTTTGTTCTTCCGGGATATTTTACAGCTCAACAGTCATAAAAACATTAGGCAAATAGCATGCACATAGTGGAATAAGGACATCCGGCCTGTGCCAACATAATAATAATAATAGCTGTGCACTGTCGAACGTCGCAAACCATAGATGCATTTATTGACCTGCCGTGGCGTACGGCCCGCTCCCATGAGAGTAGGGGAAAGAATCACTCCGTTCGGGGGATATAAATTACGAAGAGGTCGCATGAAAACACAACATCTTTCTTTAAATCCTTCCAAATAACAATTCTTTTAAAACACCAAATTCTCGGTTTTCTTGAAACAAAGTTGCATACAATGAAGTTACAAAGCATAAAACTTAAGTTAATGGAATTCACATGGCATGGTGTGGGCCTAACTACCCAGACATAACAATAATATTCACTATGCATGGACTCTCATCACCTCGCACGTACGTAGTCCCCCACAAACAATAACACATAATCATTTAATTCACCTATGGGGAAAATTTCCTCTTACAAGGTTAGAAAGGAGACTTACCTCGCGTCAAGTTTACTTCCCGGGTCAAGAATGCGCCCGAAACTCTCAATTCGTCGCCCAAGGACTCGAAACTAGTCAAATATTGCATAAACAAATCAGTCTATACTCCAAAGTCCTTAAGTCTCCTACTTAAATGAACATTTCAACCTAAATTGGAAAATCCTAAAATACACCTCCGGGCCCACATGCCCGGATTCCGGAAATTTTTGAAGGAAACTACAACCGTGGCCTAAGGATCAATGTTATATAGTTTTTGTATGATTCCTTGACAAATTTCTTGGAAATTTCCCATTTTTTTCAAAAACCTCGTTTTACTCTAAACTCATGATTTCCACTAATTTGATGTGTTAATCTACCTAAGAATTCAAGTATTAAGCTAAATTTATAGTAGGAATTACTTACCTTACAGTTGCTAGGTCGAATATCTTCCTTGCATGCTCTCAAAATCGCCCAAAGATGAAGAATAATGTTAAAAAATGACTAAGTCCCATATTTAAAACGAACCTCACTGCCTATAGGCTTTTCGCACCTGCGACTCTAGGACCACACATGCGGTCTCGCATCTGCGAGAGAAATATCGCATATGCAGAGAAGGGAATAGGGCCTGGCTTCGCACCTGCGGAGCAGAGTCCACACTTGCGGCTCCGCTTCTGCGAAAAGGAGTCCGCATCTGCGAAAATGGGCAGCTCCCTCAGGAGTCGCACCTGCGAGGCTGGGATTGCAGAAGCGGTCTCACACCTGTTGACATCCAATTTTGTCCCTCCTTTCTTCCAAACTATTTGTTTGAGCTTCTAATATTACTAATATCGTAAGAATAATTATTATACCATTTTTATCTCGAAATAAACATATTTGGTATCATTATTTTAGTATTGTTATAATCTTTCTTCTTATTATTAGCATAGAGTATTATTATTATTATTATTATTATTATTTTTTTTTTATTATTATTATTATTATTATCTACTTAATATTATATAATACATTTGAAAAGATAATTAATTCTAATTTAGGAGCCCGAGGAAATAGTATGAAGAAAGTAATTTAAGGACCATTTTAGATCTTTCATTCGGCCAACTTACCAAATACACAACCCATGTGTGATTCGAAATCAGTCCAAGTAGTAGCCCAAACTCAATTAGCCCACCTAAATAACCTAAGTTCCTACAAGACCAATCCAATCTAAGACCTAAACTAACCCTAGAAGAACCCTAACTTCTATCTATAAATATCTGTTTTGAAAAATCATTTTAGAGGAGCTCTTAGCCGCCCATTTACCCCTCAAACAACTTGGCAGCCGTCATTTCTGCACAAAAAAACAATTGAGGTTGTTCATCCGCCTCTATTCCCTTTAGAAATATGGTTCAACCACTCGCTCTCACCCAAAAAAAAAAAAGAAGCTTGCTGCCTTCACTCGCCATCTCTAAAATCGAGTTATTTCTCTCTTGCAATCTCTCGTCTTCTGTTGATTTTTTTTAGCCAACAAAAAACTATTTTTGCGTTTGCTCTACGATTAAAGTTAGTTTGAGGTAGCAAGGTCGAGGTCGAAGTCCGTTGGATTTGAGACCCCAGCCCCGGTTCACTGCCTCAAAATAGGTCAGTGATTTCTCTTTTCTTTTTTAATTCGACCATTTTGTTGTATGTTTATGATTCTGTACATTTTATGAGAGTAGCATTGGTGTCTCTTACTTTGTGTTTCTAATGTTATAAAGTTAGACCTTTCGACATTCTTAATTGTATTTGGAGTTCAAGTTTCTATATTGTGTACATAAGTCCAGTAAAATCATGTTATATGGCTTTTCTTATTCGAATGTGGAAACTCATGATTTAGGAAATAATGATACAATCATATATTATTTTTTCCATGAAATGAAGAATCTCTCATAGTTACGACATGCTAGTTAACTTTCTTCCCATGTCATAAACTCATTTTTTCAAATAAAGAACCTACCTAGTTGCTCAGAATGTTCGTGAATGTGGGTTTCATATTCTGTTTATAGAATCATGTGTGGTGTTTTTCTTTTGCAGGACTTAGATCATGCTATAATGATATTTAAAATTTCCTACAATGAAATAGATCCTAGCTAACAAAGCACCTGTTATTGTAAAATAGTAATACACGCTTATAGAAATTTTATTGGCATCTCTGCCTAACATTTAAAGCTAAATGGGGTAAAGTATGTCTTAGAATATTCATATATTAAGCATGAGTTTGGTTAGATCACCTAGTGAATATGAATTTTTATCCATTAGGAATTGTGCTATGGATTGTTTCTGGTAATGAAGGTCAGAATCTTTGTGTCTTGTTAGCCTAAAATAAAATATAAGTATGTGATTTTCTGTTTGTTGTACCTTTCCTATTAGCAATTAGAACATATTCCCTTTGAATCAAATTTATGTTGCTTTTCATACCTGTCAACTAATGGTAAAAATGAATTCATGTTAGGATTTCTTTTGTATATCTATTGTAAAGGGGATTCAAGTCCTGGGTAAATGTTTGCATGAGCTTTAAATGTACTTTCTTTATCAGTAAAACAAGGCAGGCTTATATCTGTTCTTATTACCATTAGAGTGTAAAATATGCCTTTCAGTTTAAGTAGTAAGTTTCTTGTTACTAATTATTCAAACTTTAAATAAGAAAGAATAGTGCTTAACTTAAGAGTCCGTTTGCATTTTAAAAAGAAAATGTGAGTCATGTTGGTATGAACTTGCAAAGTATGGCTCATGAGTTTGTTATGATCTGAATGACTATAGAGTTTTGTTCGATTTGGATTTCGTTTGTTTTGGTTCTTTATGCATGCTTAAGAATAAAATTTCCTTCTAATTCTATTTTCCTTTTCTTTCTTTTTGTGCATATGTACTTGGAGAAAATCATGGATTCTTAAAGAAAGACTCTCCCATACCCGCACGTGGAGTAAATACCTCTCATTCCTTAGATGCCTTGGATAGCAAGAAAACAAGCGAAATGCTTGGGGCGCCCATGGCGTCTTTCTTATCTTCTCTTTCTTTACGATTGTTTTATTTAATTTCTTGAGGTCTCTTGATTTATTTGTATTTGTGTTCATCTCACTCTTAACATGGGCTTGAAGGTTGAGTCTATTTAATTATTTAGGATCTCTTTTTTTTTTGGCTAAGCAAACATAGTACCTATTTATCACATAGTGTTTTCCTCTACATTTAACATTTCAAAAACAGT
>ML384562.1:5470-23761 GCA_005239525.1 Nicotiana knightiana | reverse complement strand
ACAGCTATTTTACTTACTATATTGAGAGAGTTGAGTCAGTATCAGCAGGTAAGCATATCTTCTGATTATCTTTGACTTCCAGTTGCTTTCACTTATTATATTATCAGTTTAGTTTCAGCTTTCAGTATATTGCCTTACATACTCGGTACATTATTTCGTACTGACGTCATTTTCTAGGGGCGCTGCATTTCATGCGTGCAGGTATAGATAATTAGTTTGACGAGCTCTCATAGTAGATGGGATTGGCATTCAGCGAAGGATCGGTAAGGCTCCACCTCATTCGGAGTGCAACCGAGTCTATGAGTCATTGTGTCAGAAGTTTTCTACAGACTTATGGGTAGGCCAGTATCATGTCCTATTTGATCTCAAATAATCTTAGAGGCTTTGTAGGCAGAAGTTCATTTTGTACAGTATATTAGAGGCCTTGGTGGCCCATATGTATTCATATTTTAAGAACGATAGTTTATTGATACAATGTTGCCCACTTATAGTTAAACATTACGAGTTGTGGCCATGTTGGCCCATGATAGTTACAAAGAAGAAAAAAAAGAGTTGTAGAGTGGTTCGCTCTGGCCAGTTAGGCATCGGGTTCCGGCCATGCCTCCCCAGGTTTGGGGCGTGAAACTATCCCGTCTCTTATCCCTCTTAGTTCCGAAGTTGAGGGTACAAACCTCAAGGATATGAACGACAACGACCCGTCGAATAACATTGTTGGCCTCGCCCTTCGGGTAAATACATTCTTTGTTAGTTGTTTTTCCTTTGGTTTTGTTTTTTCGCAGCCTCTAACTTCTTTTGTTCATTTTGTAGATGGTCGTCTTAGAAATTGAGAGTGCTCGTCGGGAGAAGAAGAGTATAGACATCTACGTGAAGTAAAAGGACAAGTACTTCAGAGTTCTTGAGAAGTCTCGGTGATAGCTTCGTGAGGGAGACAATCTGCGCCCGACTAAGGGAGGACTTGATGGCCAGGGACAAGGAGTTGGTGCGGATGGTGAGAAAATGCAGCGTCATGGAGGGAACGTTGAGGAGCAAAGAGGAAGATCTTGAGATTAGTAAAGGGTTCGAAGCCCAATGCATTGATCTCCAAGCTCAGGTGGTTTTGCTGTATGCCCAGCTTGAAGAGTGCCAATTCAGGGCGGGGGCTCTAAGTGGCAAGGTTGCTGAGAAGGCAGGGGATCTAAGGAAGGTGGAGCCCGATTGGTCTGAGGCTTTAAGGAAGGCTAAATCTCTTGAGGTGGTGATCCAGACTCTCCATTCTGAGCGAGAGAATGACTTAGAAACGATAAAGCTTAAAGAACAATGACTCGATGAGAGGATTGGAGAGTTAAACAACGAGACTTCTGGCCACTATGATCGAGTTGCTGCTCTTGAGGGCGAGAAGGCCTGATTACTGGCGCAACCGTCCTCTTTTCATAGTTCAGAATTTCCGAATGTTCCTCGAGATTTGTATGAGGAGTGAATTCATGTCGATACCTAAATAGATTTCTTTCGAGATTTTCATGCGGCGGGATCCATTTTTGAGGCTGCCCTCGAAGATGGGGTCGAGCATAACCTTTTATTAGATTGCAGTCGAGGGCTGATATGTGTTTGTTCGAGTGAGGTCAAACATGACCTTTAATTAGATCGAGATCGAGGGTTTGTAGGTGTTTGGCCGAGCGGGGTAGAGCATAAACTTTCATTAGATTACACCCGAGGGCTGATAGGTGTTTGTTCGAGCGGGGTCTAACATAACCTTTCATTAGATCACGGTCGAGGGCTGGTAGGTGTTTGTTCAAGCGGGATCGAACATAACTTTTCATTAGATTGCGGCTGAGGGTTAATAGGTGTTTGTTCAAGCAGGGTCGAACATAACCTTTTATTAGACCACGACTGAGGTCCGGTAGGTGTTTGTTCGATCGTAATCGAACATAACCTTAATGCGAAAAATGTGTGCTGATAAGCGTAAAGTTTCTTAATGCTTTGACATTGTTGCTTTGGTTACATACTTGGAGAAATTTACAGATTCTTGGGTGTTGGCAAGCGTTCAGCCCTAGTCCCAGTCTATCTAGTCCCTGCATTGGTTGACCTGAAGGGTATTAAGAGGCCGAGCAACGGAATAGTAATCACGACCTTACCTTCGCATACTTCGACTCAAAAAGTTCCCTTGTCACCTCGTTAAAAACCTCCTTGAGAAAACCCAAATGGGACAAAACTCAAGTGAGGGAAAAAAAGTATGACTTGGGACACGTGTTTTCTCTCAGAAGTTGAAGTATTTGAGGTGGGTGATATTCTAGTTGTTAGGTAGTAGCTTTCCTTCCATTGTCTCTAGTTGGAATGAACCCTTATTTTCTTTTACTATGATTTTGTACGGACTGTCCCAGTTTGTTCTCAGCTTGCCTTCTCGGGGATCTTTGCTCGCTAGATTTTGGCTTTCAGGTATGTAGTCCCCGACTTTAAGTGGTCAGATCATTGCTTTCTTATTGTAATAACATTCTGTTTGTTGTTTTTGGGCGACATTCTTATGTAGCTCATGTCTCTCTGTTCTTCTATTTCGTCGAGATATTGCCTTCTGCTCTCGTTGTTACTTGCGCTGCTTTCATGGGAGTACCTTAGGCTGGGTTCTCTGACCTCGACCGGTATTACTTCCTCAGTCCCATAGACCAAAGAGTAGGGCGTCTCTTATGTGCGCATCTTCGGAGTTGTAAAGTAGGCCCATAATACTTCTGGTAACATTTCCGTTCATAGTCCCTTGGCGTCTTCGAGCTTTTTATTCATGATGTTTAGTATAGACTTATTGGAGGATTCTGCTTGGCCGTTACCCGCTGGAGTATGGGGCTGAGAGTATCCTCTTGATATGCCATTTTTCGAAGAACTCAACAATTTTCTTTCTTGTGAACTGGGGTCCGTTTTCACAACTGATTTCCTTGGGTATGCCGAATCGGCATATGATGTTTCTCCATATAAACGTGATTACATCATGTTCCTGTATTTGGGCGAATGCTCCTGCTTCCACCCATTTAGAGAAGTAGTCAGTTAAAATCAAAAGGAATCATACATTACCTCGCCCCACCGGGAGGGGGCCTATGATGTCCATTCCCCATCTGATGAACGACAAAGGGAGGTGACCGAGTGGAGGTGCTCGCCTTCTTGGTGAATAATTGGGGGGGAGGGGGGGGGGTAATTTTGGCATTGTTCGCATTTTCTCACGAAGTTTATGGAATCTTTCATGGTGGGCCAGTAGTACCCCGCCCGTATGAGGCATCTGAACAGTGCTCGATTGCCGGAGTGAGCTCCGCAATGGCCTTCATGCACTTCTTCAAGGACATGCTGGGTTTGGTTCTGTAATGACCTGGTCGGCCGTTTTAAGAATTAGAGCCCCGATCCCCTATTAACCACTTCTCCCATGTCTAGTTATGTTATTGGAACTTGTCGGAGTGTTGAGTGATGAAATCCGGGGTGATTTTGGACACATAGTCCATAACTGTGGAATTTAGCTTTCGAAATCTGGACGTAGCTAGAGCTGTGTGAAGATGGATCCGGAATGGAATTCCGTTGACTCCGTTAGCTCCGTTGGGTGATTTCGGGGTTAGGAGTGTATTAAGAATGTGTTTTCGAGGTCGGTTGTGGATTTAGGCTTAAATTGGCGAAAGTTAGAATTTCGGTGATTTTAGCCGATATGTGAGATTTTGATATCGGACTCGGAATGGATTTTCGAAAGCAACAGAAGGTCCATAATGTCATTTATGACCTGTGTGCAAAATTTGAGATCATTCGGATGAGTTTAGACGTGTTTCGGCATCGGATGTGAATTCTAGAAATTTCCTAAGTTCTTAGGCTTGAATCTATGTATAATTGATGATTTTGATGTTATGCGATGTATTTTTAAGGCTCGACCAAGTTTGAACAAGGTACTAGGGTCAGTTGATAGGTTTTATTGATGTACCGGGGGCCTCGGGGTTGTTTCGGATGCCCAACGGGTGAGTTTGAGGAGTTGAGAAACAGCTGAACCATTCTGGTTCTGGTGTCTCGCACCTTCGATGGTATTTACGCAGGTGCGTACACGTAGGTGTGAAGGGGTGCCGCAGGTGCGACCCAAGGCCACTTAATGAACTTCTGCACCTGCGATTGGGTTTCCGCAGGTGTGGCACCGCAAGTGCGATCCAGTGATGCAGGTGCGAGATGTCTGACAGTTTATAACAAAATCCAAGGGTTTGAATTTCATAATTCCAAAATCGATAGTGAGCTCGGAACTTGGCGATTTTCAATGGGATTTGAAGAGGAGGATCATAGGTAACGTTTCTAACCTTAATCCCTTTATATATCGTTAATCTCTATCATTTTCCTCAATCAAATCAATGAAATTGGATGAAAACCCATGGAAATGGGATGAAATTTTCCCAAGTAGAAATTTGAGTATTTAGGGAGATTTAGACGTCGGATTTTGTTGATTCTTGTTCAAGTGGGTTCATGAGCGAATGGGTGTTCGGAAAATATAAATTTTATCCGATTCCGAGACGTGGGGCCGGAGGACTTTTTGGGCGAATTTCCTAATTTCACGTATTAGCTTATAAATAATTAGCTATTTTGTTCCCTTGAGGTGATATTTATACCATGCAATAGATTTGAATAGATTTGGGCCACCCGGAGTCAGATACTCGTGGCAAGAGCGTGGTATTGAGTTGCTTTGCGCAATCAAGGTAAGTGGCTTGCCTAATTCCGTGTTGGGGACTTTCCCTTAGGAATTTTTATACTGATTTTGTTATGTGGACGTCGTGTACGTGAGGTGACGAGTGCGTACACAGGTCATTGTTTCTAAAATCCTGTTTTTACTCCTATGAAATCGCTCATTTTCAGTCATATATTATTGTTTCCATCGTAATAGAGTAGATAGCTTAAGAGTAAGCATGTCTACCTGTTCTAACTTGATTTCCTCTTATTTGCTACTAGTCACATCATGCTTAGGTAGTTTTACTCTATTCTTGCCTGTTGTTTTCCTGGACTGTTTAATTAAGCCATAATTGACATACTTCTGCTTTGCATATTTAAATTGGGACTACGGACCGAGATCCGAGAGCTTTCCCCCTGTACTGCATTTCATATTTAAATTGGGACTACGGACCGCGATCCGGGAGCTTCCCCCTATACTGAAATGCATATTTAAATTGGGACTACGTGCAGAGATCCGGGAGCTTTCCCCCTATACTGAAATACATATTTAAATTGGGACTACAGACTGAGATCCGGGAGCTTTCCCCGTGTACTGCATTGCACATTTACTGTTGAGATATATGTTGTGCTGATCCGAGAGCTCTCTCTTTCTGTTATTAAATCTTTCCGTTTTCATTAATCCTGTTTATCATTGCTTATCTATATTTCACTGCTTTAAAATTTTATATTGACTTGTTTTACAAACTCAGTAGGGCCTCAACCTGACCTCGTCACTACTTGACTGGGGTTAGGCTTGGCACTTACGGAGTACCGAATGTGGAGTACTCACACCCTTTCCTGCGCATGTTTTCCCCATGTGAAGATCCAGGTACCAACACCCAGTATCGTGGCTAGGAGTCATTTTAGCAGCAACCAAGAGACCGCGAGGTAATTCTGCCGCATCCGCAGAATCCCACGAGTCCCCTTCTACTCTAGTATAGGCATAGAAGACTTGTATATTTTTCCACTGTTTCATTGTATAGAGCCACATTTTGTACAGAGCTTGTGACTATGGTGACATTCCAGGTTTTGGGAAGTAAATGTATATGCTGAGCAGCTACGTTATATCTACTTGAGTTCTTTTTCTGGCTTTATTTTATTGATTCTGTCATTTTCCGCAAATTTTAGGCTTACCTAGTCATAGAGACTAGGTGCCGTCACGATACCTTTGGAGGGTAAATTGGGTCGTGACAGGTTCGGGCCCAAGCACTTCACTAGAGGGCCGCCATAAGTCCTCTTGTACATGTCTCTATGGAGGAGGTTGTATTTGGCCGCCTGCATTCTTAGTTTTTTGGCCTCTTTTTTGTCTCCTAGGACTGTGCTGTCCTGCAAATATGCGATAATACGATTGCGCTAGTCCCAAGTTAAGTTTATGGTTCTTAACTCGACTTGGTCCAGTGATTAGTTGAGGAGGTGGACTACGCTTTATCTCTGTTCATGATGCTTTTGGTAGCTGCAACTAATTTGGTGAGAGCATCTGCTTTGACATTCTGTGCTCGTGGGATTTGATCGAGTTGGCATTCGTTGAACTGAGGCAATAACTTGCAGATTTCGGTCTGGTATTTTTTCAATCTTTGTTCCTTGATTTGGAAAGTCCCTATGAATTGATTGACTACGAGTTGGAAGTCACATCGGAGTTTCAACCGTTTCGCCCCATATTTGAGTGCTAGCCTTAATCCTGCAATTACAGCCTCATACTCAGCCTCATTATTAGTCATACCCAGGCACCTTATGGAGTGACGAATTACTTCTCCTGTTGGGACCTCGAGTACGAGTCCTAGCCCGGACCCTGATGCGTTGGATATGCCATCGGTGTATAGGACCTAGAGGTCTTGTGTTTGGAAGGAAGCTTGGACGACTTCCCTTTCGACTCCAGGCATTATTTTTTGAACTGAAGTCGGAGAGCACTTGTGACTAGGGGTGTAAATGGACCGGGTTGGTTCGATTTTTATCAAAACCAAGCCAAACCAACTATATCGGTTCGGATTGGTTCAATTTTGTAGGGTTTTGAGGTTTTTTGTTACTTAAATATTTTTTCAATCTTACTTTGTTAAATATTTGATAAGTAAATATATATTTAGTAAAAATATAAAAAAATTGACAAACATATTATTGATTAAAATATTCTTATGGGAGAATTCTATTAGTAAGTAACACATAATAGTTATTTTTTAGTCGTCTGACAATAATTTTTCATTGATGTACACTTTCGGGTTAACCGAATTTAGTAATTAAACATATTAATCAATATGATACCTAAATATTAATAATCATTTCACATTCGAAAATATATAATAATTTAATAGATCTTAACATATGATATGAATATGGAAGAACAAAGGGCTAGGCACATTTCAATAACACTTGATAAGAAAGTGATCATACCATTATTTAAGGTCAATAAGTATGGAGCACTTCATACTCTATTACAATTTATATCCCGCAAGATAATTTCAAATATCTCTAGATATCTTTTAAAGAAAATTCTATATAAAATCTTAAAAGTATATATAAAATTATATATTTATATGTCGGGTTAGTTCGGGTTTTATTTAATCAATACCAAACCAAACCAAACCAAATCAAATCGGGGTTTTTAATCGGTTTGCTTTGACTTTTAGGTTTGGTGCAATTTGTACACCCCTACTTGTAACTTTATCTCCGTTCGCAGCTGGTATGTGATATCGTGTTCACTTAGCTTGAAGGCCTATTTGGCTAACCTTCCTAATAGCTCGGGTTTATTCAAAATGCTCCTCAAGGGGAAAGTTGTGATGACTGATATGGGGTGACCTTGGAAATAGGGTCTAAGCTTTCGTGAAGCTACGACCAAGGCTAGATCCAATTTTTTGAGGTGCGAATACCTTGTCTCAGCGTCGACGAGTGTTTTGCTAATGTAATAGATGGGAGATTGTGTACCTTTATTTTCACGGATCAAGATTGCGCTTACTGTTATCTCAGATACAGTTAGATAAAAGAGGAGCTACTCCCCAGGTTCAGGATTCGAAAGCAAGGGCGGTGATGATAGGTATGCCTTCAGTTCTCGCAGAGTCTGGACGCACTCGAAAGTCTATTCGAGGCCGTTATCTTTCTTGAGTACTCCAAAGAATTTATGGCACCTACCCGACGACCGTGAGATGAAGCTTGATAGGCGGTGATACAACCAGTCAACCTTTGGACATGTGTTTTGGTAGTTAAGAGTTTTGGTATCCCCTCAATGGATTTGATTTGGTCTGGGTTGACCTCGATCCCTCGCTGCATTACTAGAAAACCCAAAAACTTTCTCGAGGCTACCCCGAATGCTCATTTCTCCAGGTCACTTCATTTCGTACTATCTGAGTATGTCGAAAGTTTCTTTCAAATGATTGTTGTGATCTTCTCCCATTTTGGATTTGACCAGCATGTCGTCTATATATACCTCCATTGTTTTGCCAAGCTTATCTTTGAACATCCTTGTTACCTATCTTTGATAAGTACCCCCTGCGATTTTTAGTCCAAACGACATGACCCTATCGCAATACGTTCTTTGGTAGGTGATGAACGTGGTCTTTTCCTGATCTTCTTCTTCCATGAGGATCTAGTTATATCATGAGTTGGCATCCAAGAAACTTAGTAGCTCATGCCCGGCCGTTGCATCGATGAGTTAGCCGATATGAGGTAATGGGAATGAATCCTTCGGACATGCTTTGTTCAACTCTGTGAAATCCACACACATTTGCCATTTCTTGTTTTTCTTTTTTACCATCACTATGTTGGCGACCCACTTGGGGTACTTCGAATCCCTGATGGAAACATTTTCTAACAGTTTTTCCACCTCCTCGCGGATTGCATCATTTTTAGCGGTGTTGAATTTACGCCTGACCTATCTCATTGGGGGGTGGAATGGGTCGATGTTTAATTTGTGTGTGGCGATTTCCTTTGGATACTTGACATATCTGCATGGGTGAAAGAAAATAAATTTGAGTTAGCTATTAAGAATTGAAGGAATTTACCTGCTTCCCGAAGTTTGCAGCTGATATAAGCCTTCTTGATATGATCGTTAAGGTCCAATTGAGCGGGTTCAAGGTCTTCTATGGTTGATCCTACGACTTTGACCATGTCGGGATCCTTGATGATTTCCTCGGTCTCATCTTGCTCGACCTCGACCTTGTTGATTGCAATGCCTCTTTTTCTTTGTCTTTCCTTGTTGGGTGGCCGTGCTGTCTAAGGCAATGCGGTAACATTCCTGGTATATGCGCTGCTCTCCGCATATACTGAATATCCCCCATGGTGTTGGGAATTTTATCACTTGGTATAGGCTGGAAGGTACGCCTCTCATGGAATGGATCCGCGGTCGATCCGGTATGGCATTGTATGTGGTGGTCTGGTTGAAGATGTGGAATGCTACCTCTAGAGTTATGCTGCCGGCCAAGACGGGTAGTGTAATTTCCCTGGCCGTCCGCTCAACTATGTTATTAAAACGATTAGAGTGATGCAGAGCAACACTATTATCCTCGAGCCTTATTTGGGTAAAGACTCGGGGATGGATAATGCATGCACCGCTTCCATCGTCCACCATGATGCATTTGACATCGGTGTCTAAAATACGTAAAGTAATAACAAGGGCATCATTATGAGGGAAAGTCAAACTGTCTGCATCTGACTCATCGAAGATGGTACTCCCTTCGAGTCCGTCATACCGTTCGTGGGTGATCGACCACTTGAGTTTGTGAGTGGCGATGAACTTTACGCTGTTGACAGAAGCGTCGCCACCGACGATCATGTTGATGGTATGAGCTGGGTATGGATGCTTTGACTTAAAGATTCGGCTCTCACTTGCTAAGATACAAACATCACATTTTCACTGAGATTCTTATCCATACTTTTCACTAGATCCGATAATAACTCGAATATCTAAGGGATTGTCTATCATTCATAATTGTCAGGAAGAACATCTATTTATTCCATCTTTTCTTGGGTGACCCATTCCCTCTATTTACTTAAATGTCATTTATTGCTATTTATCGTTCTTAAATGAAATATATAATTTTTGATTTGTGGATGCTTACTACACATCACCTTTACTGACCGACCACATTCGAATGATATTTATTGCTTCTTTAAGGACCTCATCTAAGGACATTATTATTAGCTAAGATGTAACGACCCGACCAGTAGTTTTAAGCTCTAGCACGTCGTTCAATAGTTTGAGGTCATGAGCAGCTTCATTTCAGGTATTATGACTCGTACGCGTGGTCGGAGTTGAATTTCTGGAAGTTCAGAGTCAATTGAAATGAAAATTCTCATTTCGGAAGCCTTAAGTTGGAAGAATTGACTAAGATTAGAATTGGAGTAAATGACATCGGAATCAGGATCTGAAGGTTCCAGCAGGTTCGTATGATGATTTCGGACTTGGGCGTATGTCCGGATTAGGTTTTGGATGACCCGGGGGTGTTTCAGCGTATATTGTGGAAGTTAGCATTTTTGAAGGAATTTCATCAATTTGGGTTGGAAGGCATTGCAGTGATATTGATGTCCGTTTGGGATTCTGAGCCTGGGAATAGCTCCGTATGGTGATTCTGGAGTTGGGAGCGCGATCGGAAGTGAATTCGGATGTCCGTAGGTCATTTTGAAGTCATTTGGCTAAAGATAGAAATTTGAAGGTTTTTGAGAAATCCGACCGGAAGTGGAAATTTTGATATCGGGGTCGGAAAGCGATTCCAGAAGTTGGAGCAGGTCCGTAATGTCGAATATGACTTGTGTGCAATATTTTAGGTCAATCGGACGTGACTCGATAGGTTTCAACGTCGAATGAAGAAGTTTGAAATTCTAAAGTTCATGAAGATTTAATTGAGTTGCGATCCATTGTTTCGATGTTATTTGATGTGATTTGAGGCCTCGAGCAGGTCCGAATTATGTTTTGAAACTTGTTGGCATGTTCGGGTTGGGCTCCGAGGTCCCCGGGTGTTAACCGGATGAGCCTCAGACCAAGTTTGAACTTGGAGAGCATAAACTGAAGCTCCCAGCTTCTGGTGTGATCGCACCTGCGCTTGGATGGCCGCAGGTGCGAGCTCGCGGATGCGGGCACGAGTCGTAGAAGCGAAAAGGCATGGGCTGGCCAGGCACCGCGAGCGCGAAGAATTGGCCGCGGGTGCGAGGACCGCTGGCGCAAAGAATTTTCCGCAGGTGTGAAGACCGCAGGCGCGAAGGTTTTGCCGTGGGCGCGACGATCGCTGGGCAGTGAGTGTTTAAAGTGGGGGTTTGAGAATTTTTGCTCATTTCTTCATTCTTGGATGATTTTTGGATCTTCTTGGAGAGATATTCACCTAGGACCCACTATGATGCTTTACTTATTGTATTTGTGACCTTGTCAATAAAATATCATGTGATGCTTCCAATTAGTATCTAAATCACTGAGAAGGATAGAGTTTACTTTTCTTAACCACCTGGAAGGAGAATTGATTCTTCCTTGGATGATTGTATTTCGGATAAACCTATCGAGTTTGGAACCCTGTCGAAATTGGCAAGTAAATCTCCAGAAAAGTTTTAAATATTATACTCATGTTTATTAAAAGGAGAATTTTATCACTTCATTGAACAACTAATTTTCCTGATAAAAATATGGTTTATTGGTGTGAATATGTGTAACTTTGGGTGCCTGAGTCGCATGTATGATTTGCGAGCAGGATGACCCTGTATTTATGTATATTCCTATGAGCACCTGAGTCGCAGGTATGATTCGCGAGCAGGTTAGCCTTATTATTATTATGTTGACTGTGTCGCATGATTGATTCGCGAGCGGGGAAAATAGATGCATCTATGGTTCGGGTCGTTCGACTCTCAGCAGTGCACATTTTATGTTATGTTGGTTCGGGCCGTCGACCCTCGGCATTGCTTGCGCATGATATTTACTGCGTATTTGCTGTGATTTATACATGTTTATCGGCCTAAGAAAATTTTAATGGCCAGTTATGAGATTAAGCAACATGGTAATCCGTAAATGCCAATTCAAGTATATGTGCTTATTTTCCAAGAAATTGACATGATAGATAAAACATAATACCAAAATTAAACTATAATAATAGAAACGGATGAGCGTTAAGGGGGCATTACACAATAAAACAGTTCTGACACTAGCATTGCTACGAATATTGAACTTCTAAGCGGCCCAACATATCCATATAAGACAAATATCTTAGAAATGAACATACTAAAATAGATTTATGGTCACACAAGATTTGACAAAAAAATTTTTATTAAAAAAAAGAAAAGAAATGATCACATCTAACGGAGGGTTCAAGTAGCAAAGATAAAGGTTAAAATAAGATGTTGTATTCTGGTTAGACTCGTATATTTGGTGGGATATGTGTGAAATTAGAGAACCTATAATTTTCTACTATTCTATGTAGTAAAGAATCTTTTGGATAAAAAGGCTAAAAGTGAAGTAGAAGAGGACGCCTACAACTGAATAAAGACCAGTTTGCACGATTCATCGTGTGAATGGAGAAATAAGCAACTAAGCTTTGCTTCCTTTAGCTTCTTGGTACACATTTCATCTCATATCTAAGGATCCACTTCCAAGATGTGATCTAACAATTAAGGCACTTATGATGAATATCTTCATCTTCAACACTTTGACTTCCAATTTCATAGCTTTTTTAACTTCAGAATTCTTCATAGCCTCTAATACTTCGAACCCTTTCCTTCAAGCTATCCCTTTCAACTTTAAGAGCTTCCAAAGAAATATTCAACATATTAATCTTTAGATTTGCAACTTCTAATCGTATATTATTAATTGTAATTAACGCATCATTAAGGAACTCTTCATCGTGCCATTGCCAGAAACCACATCCTTCATTCTAAACGAAACACAAACAACTGTTAAAACAATGGATATTAACAGATATCCGAACAGAAAAAATAAAACTTATCTCAGGTTTAGGACACTTGTAGAATCTCCTTCCTGGGTGTAGGAGAGTTCTCGAAGTGAAATGATTGGCAACTTCTCGACAATGGCACATCCTCTTCGATGAACAACTATTCTCCGACATTGTTTGCCTTTCGAGATGAGAGAAAACACCAGAACTCTAAATTTTGTCGCTATTGATTTATCCGTGGTTGGTTTATTATGGGGGAATAGTTATTAGATTATCGGGTATTTTAATTTAGAGTGGAGGGATGCGACGGGTTATGGGTCGGTTCAGGTTAGTTGAGTTGTGAGATGGGTTTTTAGGTTCAAATCTGCCACGTGGACCATTTCGTCAAAAAGGGGACAAATGTAGAACTTTTGGCTGACGGTAGGATCTTTTATAGCCTGAAAGTATAACGGGGGACTACCTTATACAATAAAGCAAAGTAGAGGGACATAAACGACCCCTTTCCGTAAAACAAACATATGAGATGTAATTTTTGAACATAAAATTATTATATAAGGGGCACATTTGTTCATTTTAGGTTACAATATAATTTTATTTACTGAGCTCAAGTATGAAAGAAGGGAAGCATGATTACAATATTAAAAAGAGATATGTCATAAGCAAAAACCTTTGAGAGGGGGGGGGGGTCTGATAAAGTATTCTTTTCTAATATTAAAGAACCAAATTTGCACTTCTAAATACAAGAGATGTTAGAGCAAAATAGAAGAGATCATTTTATATAAAGCACGAGACTATTAGTAACCTAAGAAACTAATAAACTGCTAAATATTAGTTACTTTAAACATTGAAGATCTTTGAACAAAGAAAAAGAGATAATTTATTAAAAAAAAGATTAGTAACCGAAAAGATTTAAAAATTGTAAGAGAATAAAATATATGACTTAATAAAACATGAGAGATTATTATCAAACTGAAAGAATTATAAATTGCAAGATATAACAAAGGAAAAGATATCATTTATATAAAACATGAGAGATCATTGGCGAGCTAATAGATTTATATTACAAATTGTGTTAGTCATAACTATCATAAGAGTCTTGAAAGTAAAAAACCTTAAGTTATTATCAATCTTTTTGCTCTTCATCTAGCTTCTTTTGGTCATCAACCGGAGAAACTTCTTCTACTGCACCTCTTCTCAATCGTCGATGCTTGCATGATTGCCTGATCATCTCAGCTACTCTATTTTTCCTCTTTGGTCGGAAATGACAGTTCATGCACTTAGCTCGACATCTGATGTCCCTGGAAACTTTAACATACCGTATTTTCACTGGATAATTCATTTTTTTGTTAATATTAGTCAACAACGCCTCCGCCTTGTTTGAATGAGACTCAATTTTCTCTAAGCGTTCCTCAACAAGTTTAGCACCAGAACTAGAACCCAACCTATCAAAACCAGAAGTAGCAATACCGAAACTATTCTGTTTCGAACCCAAACTATCATCCAACCTCTAAAAATGAGAAGCATTATCTTGCCAACCAGAACCCATCATAGGTGTCTGACGTGCAAGAAATAATTAGTAACTTAACAGCACAAATTGCAAGAGATCATTAACTTTAAATATAGGAAATATTAGAACAAAACCAAAGAGATCATTTATATAAAACACGAGAGATTTATAAATTGCAAAAGATCGTAACACATGAGATCTTAGTAAAAAGCAGAAGGGATTTATATACACGTCAGAGACGGAGCTAGATGGTAAGGTACATCATACGGATTCCACTGAACCTAATAGCTTTAGTTTAAATCCTGTATTTATGTTAAGAAAAACCATAAAATATGTACAAAAAGTGAATTTAGAACCTAATTACTAACGCTTGAGGTTACTACCCTAAAATTTAGAATTCATAAAGTTTAAATTCCAGCTCCGCCTCTGTCATTCATAACTTAAGAGATATATATTGGGAGAATAATCACAAGTCTGAAGTTAATAAACTCCTCCCCTGCCCCACAACCCAAAAAAGAAAACTCTCCCTACTTTCAGATTACTTCAAGACAAGGTTTGGTACAAGCAAATACTAGAAATGTAGATGCATGTTAACACAAGCAGGAATAACAACGAGAAGGTGGAAAACAATTGAATTATTCAAACAAATAGAAACAATTGATTGCATACCTGACTTGTATGCACAGGAGGCTGAGGAGGTTGCCCTTGCAGCAGAGACGAATCAGGCTGGGGCGGATTATTGTATTTAAGAAAGAAATTTATGTGCTTCTCAACCGACAGCAGTTTCTCCTTGTCACAAAGTTGGATATCGTGCTTGTTAAGCTGCAATACTAGCACAAAGTATTCCAGCTTTAACTTGAACACCTTGAACTTTTCAATTTTCTCATGTTGGGGACACTGAGGAAGAGAATCATGCAGAAAAACAGAAAGAATCAGTTTCTTGCCCTTTGCTAACTTCTAATAGTCACGCTTTTAGTACCCCCCCCCACACACACACCTAACGGCCAAGAAAAAGGGAGGAAAACTTAATAAATGGCATAAAGAGACAAATAACAGAGTTAACTAGCCAACACTCTATGTTTTAATAAAATGTTGATGTAAGTGCTTTTCTAAACTTAGATATATCAAAATCACATCTATATCACAGTAACTACCTAGATATGTTCAAATAACTCCTTTCACGATGCCCATGCCCACCACCACCTCTACTTCACAATCATAAAAAATACGTCAACGCTGTCAAATGACGAAGATGTAAGAACACGGGCAAGCGGTGACGTATTTATATAAATAAAATAAATAAATATTATTTAATATTATTTTCCTACAAGTTTTAGTTGAATATTCTTGCAAAGGGAGGTATAGGTTCAATTTTCTTTAGCCTCAAATTTTTAACAAAAATGCTCGCTCAAAGATGTTCAAAAAATAGAATGTCTAGGTCCATCGTCGAGCATACGACCTTTACAAACCCAAATATGAGCTTGACCAGTGGATCAGGAAATACTCTTTGCCACGAAGCGGTCTCATTTTTGCAGAATATTAGTACAAACATTTAGTATTTTTTTCCGGTAAAGCGATGTCGGATGACAGTGCTTCCACCCATCTGCGTCCGCCCCTGTGTACGAAACAAAGACAAACTAAGCGCACTACACTGTATTCCAACAATGGAAATACTTTTTCTCAAGATGACAGGGAAGGAACAAGGATGCAAAAATGAGAATTTAGAGTTTTGATCTTTCTGCAGCAATTCTCAGTTAGATAATGTTCTAAGATTAACTAAGGGCATCTTTAGAAGTTTGTACATCAAATATATAAGTACCATAAAAAATATGTACGATGAACAATCATAGGCATGAGAAAAATGGAAAGACATACAGAGGAATTTCCAATAACGGTAGGTTTATCCAAGGAATTTGACATCAGTACTCCTTTACCTAATTATGGATGAGCAAACCAATAGAATTTAAAATGCAGTACCATGGTGCATGCTACTTGCAAATGACAGTTAGTTAATTGACGAAACTTGCGAGTGAGTCGTTCAAAATCTGAAACTATAGTGAAGCACTAAGAGGGCAATAGTTTCAATATAAGAAAGAAAGGCATTGCGAGTATTGTCCCCATAAAACAGTGTATGATGATTGAAGGTAGTAAAAGAGATGAGTTGGACTAAAAATCCATTAAGGGTAACTAGACCAAATTTCTCTTGGCATCCATGAAAACTTAGCTAAAAAAGGGAACAAAATATGTATAAAATATTCATAAAAGCGATACCAACTAGTCAGGAATAAGGCTTGATTGCTGTTGTAACAGTTACATTGGGTTAGCTGTTTGCCAAGAGTTCCTTTATTTCAGTTAGACTTGTATGCTTGGTGGGGATATATAGAAAATTTTGAGAACCTGTAATTTGTCTATACTATTGGAATGAAATGCGCCTGAATATAACCGAGTGGATATAAATGATTTGTACAGCCTCGACAAGGTGGGATTGAAGTTGAGAGTGAATAGAACTACAATTATATCAAAATCTAGAAAATCCAGAATGATGCACCACACAGCTGGTAGAATTGCCTCCAGAAATGATAATAATGGGAATAAAACGCAGATGACACACCTGCTGCACTTCAGAAGCAACTTTCTGGTATAGATCATTGAGTTTTGGTAAATACATCTCCCTCATAAACTTGATCTGCATTACAATTTTCATTAAGTCGACTATATAAGTATCAGGACTACTGTCCCGTGTGGATAAGTAATAATTAGATCAACTGTACTATACAGTAGAGCACAAACTAGAGAATCTTAGTAAAGAACCTGCAGATGAAAAGGTTAAAATTGAAGTAGAAGAGGAAGAATACAACTGATTAACTAATACATTTTGCAGGATTCAGCATGTGAATGGTAAAATAAGTGTTAAGTGGGTTAGAGTCCCGCATTGGTTGAGGAATGGACGGGTGGTTTACTTATATGGACTTGAGCAATCCTCCCCTCGTGAGCTAGCATTTGGGGTTGAGTTAGGCCCAAGTGCCATACAATGGCAGGATTATGTGCAAGCGGGTACAATCTTAGAAGCACAAAACTTTAGACGTAAAATAGTAGTTGTCAAGTGGGTTCAAATAAAATATCTATACAAAATTTATGCTATTTTAATCGAAATTTATACATATACACAGTATTATTTTTGGTGAAGCGGGTTCAGTTGAACCCGCTTGCCACCACGTGCGTCCGCCACTGGTGCCATATCTTTACATGGTATCAGAGTCAGGTCCATTCCCGTTTGGACCCTATCATATATTGTCCACGCTCCAGTTGGTGGTCTGGACGTGCGAGGGGATGTTAGAGTGGGTTAGAGTCCCACGTTGGTTGAGGAATGGACTAGTGGTCTACTTATGTGGACTTGAGCAATCCTCTCCTCGTGAGCTAACTTTTGGAGTTGAGTTAGGCCCAAGTGTCATATCTTTACAATAAGCAACTGAGTTGTACTTCCTTTAGCTTCGTGGTACACATTTCGGCTCACATCAAAGGTACAAGTTCCGTAATGTGATCACAGACCAGCCCAGCCAGGAGGAAAACATAGGATAGATTAGAGTATACATTTTTTTTCCCATAGCTAGTTTGGGAGATACAATATGGTCTAATAGCAAGCATCATTTTTTTCAATTTTCCCCAAATTTTCTAGTTTACACCTTTATAATAAATGAAGCAAAACGAGGGTAAACAATGGAAATAAGGATATAGTAAGCTTTACAATTAAAAAATGATGGTATGGAGTATATAGAACATGTTGATGATATATGCGAGAACGGGAAAATATATTATTCATATCACTTAACAATGATAATAGTCCCTATATATATAATACATGTCCTACTCCTAAAATATATGGGATTAGGGTTATTTACTACTATTTAAATACCAAACTAACACTCCCCCTCAAGCTGGTGCATATAAATCATATGTACCGAGCTTGTTACATATATAACTAATACGAGGACCAGTGAGGGACTTGGTGAAAATATCAGCAAGCTGATTATTCGACTTCACAAATTTTGTAGCAATATCTCCTAAGAGTATCTTTTCTCTGATGAAGTGACAATCAATATTAATGTGTTTAATCCTCTCATGGAACACCAGATTTGATGCAATATGAAGGGCAGCTTGATTATCGCACACAAGTTCCATCTGGTTGATGTCACCAAATTTTAACTCCTTGAGCAATTGTTTGAACCAAATTAGCTCACATGTTGCCAC
>ML384559.1:32925-49393 GCA_005239525.1 Nicotiana knightiana | reverse complement strand
TTTATCAAATACTATGTGGTCCTTTAGATTAACTAGCCCCCTTTTTAGTGAAAGATTGCCCTAACCTACCTCCCTTTGCTAGATTATAGAAGATTATTCACATGCATGCAAGATCTTAACTTTCCTCTTCAAGAACCAACCTATGTGTGTTCTATTCTAACTAAAATCTGAGAATTTGGGAAAATGGGGTGAAGGCTTACCTCTTATGGTGAAGAAGATGACGACTACTCGATTAATTCCAGGCCTGAGTAGAGATGGAAGACCAATTTGGGGAAGATGATGACTTCTCTCACTAGAACCCACTCTCACTTCTCTCTATTTTGATCAGATAGTCTTAAAAAATGAAGGGGAAGGGTGTTTTATTAAACTGGGGGTCAGGTTTTAAAATCAGAAATTAGAAGCCCCGAAGCAGGTATGCGGTCAGGAATGCGATTGCATTCCTGTTATGCGGTCCGCAAACCTGTCGCATAAGTGGCCTTCAGCTGGGCCAAAAAGAGAAGCTGACTGCCTAGGTATGCGACCACTATGCGGTCCGCATACCTGTTATGCGATCGCATAGTGCGTCACATAACTCCCTCTGCAAAAATAGAGGTGCAAGAATGCGACAACTATGCGGCCCGCATACGTGAAATGCGATCGCATTCTAGGCCGCATAGCTGTCCTCAAAATGGACAGCAAACTGTCCAAGTATGGGACCACTATGCGGTCCGCATACTTGATCTGCGATCGCATAGGGAACCGCAGACCCGCGCAATTCTGGAAAATTTCATCTTTTAAGTCCCGGGGTACTTTTTACTCCACAAGGGTCCGTTTTAAGAATTTCTACAGTTATAACCACATGGGAACCCATTCGGGCATTGTTTTTAGGCTTGAAATTTTACGGGTCTTTACATCCTTCCCCACTTAGAATCATTCTTCCTCTAATGAGGATCGGGGAATCACTTAGTTAAGAGAACACAAAACATGCCAACCCCCAAATTTTTACTAACTCCGATATTTTCTGAAAATTTCGCCAGAGTTTCCTTTGTAATTAGGCCTATCTACCTGTCAGAGAGCCCCCGAAACACATTTTAACTAATTCCACACATTTTCAGTTACTCTATCAACTTGCACATGATCCGGATTTCAACAAGTTGCATATAATTCAATTACTTCCACAAGCCACACATAGTTCAGTTAACTCCACAAATTTGCACATAATTCAACTATTACAATGAGTTGTACATAATTAAGCTATTTCAAGCAGTTGCACATGATCCAACTAATCACAACAACATATACATTTATGGCACAAAGTTTGAGAAGTCACAATAGTAGGGTAATTAGGGGAGTGGAGTGTTCTTGCCCAAACCGATGTGGTCGACAACACACCGATAAGAAGGGCTCTACTAGACACGACTCCGAGACATCCTAGGACACTTTTTAAAACCTGAGGCTATGATACCAAGTTTGTCACGCCTCAAAACCGAGGGACGAGACCGACGCCTAACCAGATGAACTCGGTCAAGCGGACCTGGATTGCCTTTCCTACCCAACGCATTACCCCGTGTTCATAATATACAATATTCTATAGGAAGTAGCAAATTAAAAATTGAGCATGGATTTACAACTTAAGTTCATTTCTTCTTTAACATTTAAGCAGTTGATAATCCAAAAAAAAAAAAAAATACAATTTACGTACAACATTTCCAATGCGATCCACGATCACGAGTGAATACAACTGCCGCCCAAAATATACATGTATACAACCCACCTCGTGTCTACGGAGCCTCTAAGAGTACTAGGAGTTTACATAGACTTGCCGGTAACAAGGCCCCGACTATACTTTTTACAACATAAGCAAAAGAGAATGATATAGTCTACACACGACCCCGAGAGGAAATGGGGCTCACCAGAACTGCTGAAAAGATGAAGAGGAGGCACCACTAACGGCGGTTTGAGCTACCTGCAATAGAACCACCTACATCCATATAAAAGATGTAGCGCCCCCGACAAAATGCACGTTAGTACCATGGAATAGTACTAGTATGTATGTACAAGCTTTACTCTAAGTAAAATCAAACACTGCACAGATAAGGGACATGCAAGGAAACCAAACAAACACTGCGCAGAGGTACATAAAACACAAATGAGAGTTCCAAAGTTTCTTATTTCATTCGTTCTCCTGTTGAGGTGCGCAACCCGATCCCACCTTGCCATCATATTCCACCCTTATTTCTTCTGTTCCAGCATGCAACCTGACCCCACCTTACAATCACATTACACCCTTATTACTTCTGTTGCGGCATGCAACCCAATCCCACCTTACAATTCTGTTGCGGCGTGCAACCCGATCCTACCTTATAATCACATTACACCCTTATTACTTCTGTTGCGGCGTGCAACCCGATCCCACCTTACAATCACATTACACCCTTATTACTTCTGTTGCGGCGTGCAACCCGATCCCACCTTACAATTCTATTGCGGCGTGCAACCCGATCCCACCTTACAATCACATTAACCCTTATTACTTTTGTTGCGGAATGCAACTCGATCCCACCTTACAATCACATTTGATAGCAACATCAACCAATCAATTCAATCACAAGGATTTTCATCATCAAGAATATACATTCGTAACAACCAAATAACCATGTGAATTCAAGTCCATAGTAATCTTTGCCAAAAAGTGAGTCATATACGGCATACCATCAACATATAGTTAAATTAGATAAATACACATTTCCCCTCCACTATCGCTACACAACATTTAGCACTTAGATACGTTCAACAATTTGATTCGTTATCATTTCTTTCATTTTGCAGCACATCCCCTCATACCGATGTATTCAACATTTAACGAGCTTTGCACATGATTGAATAAGTACAAGAAATCACCTTTTCACAATCTCATATAGCATGGTGGCATGGTAATCAACTAGGACAATCAGAGAACAAAATCTTACGCCTCAACACATTGGAATAATCGATTCACATATACATAAGCCAGAAACTCATACCGAATGCTCGGACACCAACAAGATGACTCTACGAAGATTAAAGTTAGCCATACATACCTCGAGTTGAAACTCCCCTTTAATATCTATTCTCAACCCACCAGACCTTCTATCGCCTCCAATCTAATTTACAAAATGCCATGCTTAGACTTAGAATTAGAAATCATGAACTCATTTGGGCCTTTTATCAAATACTATGTGGTCCTTTAGATTAACTAGCCCCCTTTTTAGTGAAAGGTTGCCCTAGCCTACCTCCCTTTGCTAGATTATAGAAGATTATTCACATGCATGCAAGGTCTTAACTTTCCTCTTCAAGAACTAACCTATGTGTGTTCTATTGTAACTAAAATCTGAGAATTTGGGGAAATGGGGTGAAGACTTACCTCTTATGGTGAAGAAGATGACGACTACTCGAATAATTCCAAGCCTGAGTAGAGATGGAGGACCAATTTGGGAAAGATGAGGACTTCTCTCACTAGAACTCACTCTCACTTCTCTCTATTTTGATCAGATAGTCTTAAAAAATGAAGGGGATGGGTATTTTATTAAACTGGGGGTCGGGTTTTAAAATTAGAAATTAGAATCCCGAAGCAGGTATGCGGTCAGGAATACGATCGCAGTCCTGTTATGCGATCTGCATAGCTGTCGCAAAGTGGCTTTCAGCTGGGCCAAAAAGAGAAGCTGACTGCCCATGTATGCGACCACTATGCGGTCCGCATACCTGTTATGCGATCACATAACTCCCTCCGTAAAAATAGAGGTGCAAGAATGCGGCAACTATGCGGCCCGCATTCGTGAAATGCGACCGCATTCTAGGCCGCATAGCTGTCCTCAAAATGGACAGCAAACTGTCCAAGTATGCGACCACTATGCGGTCCGCATACCTGACCTCCGATCGCATAGTGGACCACAGACCCGCAATTCTGAAAAATATTATCTTTTAAGTCCCGGGGGACTTTTTACTCCACAAGGATCCGTTTTAAAAATTTCTACAGTTATAACCACATGGGAACCCATTCGGGCATTGTCTTTAGGCTTGAAATTTTACGGGTCTTTACAATGATCTAAGGTAGGATTGCAATCAATAAGCTGCAACTCTTAGAGTGGTTTGTCTTTATGACTTTGGAGAGGAAGGTTACAATTCTCAACTTTGTTCTAAGAGAAAAATCTCCAAGATACTTGGCTTAGATAGAAGCATTCAATGGTTCCAATACCTCCACAAGATAGGCGTTTTCGTCGTCTTTTGTTCCGTGGGACAGTCTGATCGAGAACTGAGGAAGGACATCCTTTTGTTTTGGTTTTACGTAGGACTGATAATGGCAGCAATAATGTACAAAGAACTTTGTCTTCGACCTCAAAATAAACACATAAATTGATTCATACTTTTCGTGTGGCTGACCGTTGTTTGACGGTTGATTATAATGAAAATCTTACTGTACTAGTCTACTAATATGACATGTCATATATGTGCAGATATTACATCTTCTTAGTTGGCTGGTTACTCTTGAATTGTTGCTATTCTGGATTTCACATCATGTCTCCTCTATTCTGGCTTCTACCTTCCTGGATTGATTTAAATTTTCTCTATTAGTTCACATGCATACTTTCTTTTCTTGGATGTCCCTCTCCACTGTGGCAACTTTAGGTGTGGTGACCTAGCCTGCAGGTTATAGCCTTCTAATGCTAGCTTGGTTGGTGGGCTTGTATTTTAGGACTTTTTTTCTTTTATATTGCGCACCTCGACTACCTCGCGCCAACACAAATACTCAAGTAATTATGGTCACCTAGAATTTTTGGTTTCTGTTGAGGTTTGAACGAAGTGTCCCATGATTTTCACCAACTTCATTGCACACCTCCGCGTAAAGCATAAGATAAGGTCCTCTTGGTTACCAAATAGTGTTGACTTAATGTAATATCCAGACTTCTCTCATAGTTATATTCTTCATAGAAATTGAACAGTTGATGTAGCTAATGCCAGGTCAGGATATATACAAATAAAAGTGGGCCTTTAACATGTGGCAAAGTCTGTACCTACAGTCATCATCATCATCTGACTTGCACATTTAGTGGCAAACAAAAACTCTTAAATCAATAAGCAGATTCTATGGCTCTCAAGTCTCATAACTCATAACATTCATATAATAATATGCCATGCCTTTTTGTATGAAATAAAGTTCATTTGACAATGTTACAGCTATTGCATCAGATAAGCACTACAATGACAATTTGAGGTGAAATACTTATGCACAAGGACTAGACATGAATGGCTGTGCTAAATATGTTAACTATAATGCTTTTTCTTTACATTTATTATTTTGGACTGGACTTGCTAAATTTTTGACAAGTGGGCTTTGGTGAATAAAAGCAAAGTCATGAAAAAGCACCTTAATGACTTCCTACCTGGAAAGCAGTAAAGAAGAAGACTGTACTTACTAAAACTATCCTTTTTAAAAAAAAAAAAAAACTTATATAAATGCATGGCCAATCATTGGTTGTGATACTTTGTTGCTTGTATTGAATTTTTTTAATCATCGTATCTGAAATTCAACGATCCGACTAATCTAGATTCCCGTTGCTTAAGAGGAAATACTTACTATCATAAATTTTTTTTACTTTCGCAATCCGAACTCGCAATCTCTAATTTGAAAGCTCCTATCTATTTCATCGCATCTCTTAGTAACGTTGTTATATCATTAACTACTCGGTATTCCCAAAAGCTGCAATCTCAGTATTTGCTAATATAATGAACAAGGGTGTCACCATTTCCATTAGTGTATAGTTTCTTAGAAAATTTGTTAATGGACTAATTTAGTAGCACTTTTTTCTGTCTTTATCAGGGCTATTTGTTAAAGTAACATTGGCAATCTTACTTTACCAAAATATTATAAAAAGATTGCCAATCTTAGTAAATGTTGAATATGCAAGCACTTTTAAGTTGCAATAGAAAAAAAGGGCATATTTAAGCTACCAATTTGTTGTATATTTACAAACAATTCTATAGGTTCAAACCAAAAGAAAAAAATATTTACTTTTCTTTTCTCATGTTGGGCACAAGCAAATGTCTTTATCCAACTAAAAAATGTGTAACCCCTTCTCTAATTATTTTTTTGGATTTAAATAATCAACAAGTTCCTAGCTATTTGAACTTTAAATTGTTATCTCCATCTTCTCAAGGTAGGAGTAAAGTTTGCATACACACTATTCTTCCCAAACACTGCTTGTGAAATCATACTGAGTTTATTATTGATTTATTATTTTATACTGTAACTATGGCCTCGAAAGAAAATAGAGATTTATCTAAAATTTAAGTCAAAATGTGCGGAGTATAAGGAATCATGTTGTCATATGTGGATCATAGGAAACAATTTGAAATTATTATTTACTATATCTTGGAAGGCATTATTGGTCATGTCCTGCCAAATTTGCATCTAAGGAACAGCCAAACAGCTTACAATTATGAGAACACACTTGAGAAGTGAGAACCTTAGAATTTGACCTCATGTTTATCAGATTGTAGCATTATTGCCAACAGTAGTTTTTATATTTATGCGTCATTATTACATGAGATTAGACAATTCAAAGAAAGGGAACGTTGGAGCAACAATAAATTATCTCTTTCTATAAGTCACGGGCTTAAACAGTGGAAACAATCATTAATCCTTGCATTAGGATAACTGGATAAGCTATCTACAGCACAACCCTTAAGCATGGGCGGAACCACAGTATCGGTTATAGTTCGGCCGAACCTAGTAGCTTTTGTTCAAACCTTGTATTTATCTTTTAAAAGTTCATTAATTATGTACAAATATTAATTTAGAACTCAATATCTTCAAAGAATTAGAATTCTGAACCCATAAGCTTTATATCCTAGCTCCGCCTCTGCTCTTAGGGTACGGTCCTTCCCCGAATTCTACGTGAAAGGCCAAACCGACACAATAGATGCGAAGAGCGTTACTTGGAGAAATAGAAGGAACATGTATCACACGTGTAAAATATGAGAAATTCCCNTGATCAATGGAGGAACAATATCACCATTTTTGTTCAATAAGATACCAAAGTGGATGATTGACTCATTCCATACTAGAAATAATCGCAGGAAATCCTTTGATAACCCGGATTCCTATTTCTCAATGATATTCCACGATCAAGACAATTGGCTGAATCCCGTGAAACCATTTCATAGAAGTTCATTGATATCTTCTTTTTATAAAGCAAATCGACTTCGATTCTTGAATAATCCACATCACTTCTGCTTCTATTGGAACACAAGATTCCCCTTTTCTGCGGAAAAGGCCGGTATCAATAATTCTAATTTTACGTATGGACAATTCCTCAATATCTTGTTCATTCGCAACAAAATATCTTCATTGTGCGTCGGTAAAAAAACATGCTTTTGGAGGAGAGATACTTGGGTAAAGCATTGTTTCGATGTGGGCTGCAAGATCGGTACAAAATCGAGACAAACTCTAAATACTAGATACGACCTCAAAATAACATGGGTCAAGGTTGGCTAGTGAGACGATGAAGGATAAGCTTCATTGTCGAGAGGGAAACAACCCAGATGACCAGTTAAGGCCCCTAAATGATCGTTCAATGATAAAGGGGGTAGGGGTGCAGAGACATCCAGGAGGTTTGCCTAGACCAGCTTTCCATACTAGTTGTTACTTTACGGTGCCATTTTTCCTATATTATTGAATAGTATGGCTTGGGGCTAAGATAACTCAAAGTGGGAGAACCGAATACAGATACTTTATGTACCGTACTGTCATTTTAGGACAAGTCAAAGAATAATATGAAATAACTTTAAATTACAAGCCTTATTCTTCCCCATGAGAGACTCTAAATATGATTTTCACGTTCTCCTTGGATAATGATGTAAAATTATTCTTTAAACGTTTGAAGAAAAATAAATACAAATCCCATTTTATATATGTAAAGTTTCTTCAACTTTTGATAATTTAATGTGTTGCAATTCATGTGAAAAGGGTAATAAATCCATTCACATTACAATTAATAATTAAAAATTAATCTCTAGAAGGAGAAAGAATTCTCTCCCTAAGAAACAATTCTCTCAACAATATCATGTTGCAGAACTCCAACCACAACAAAATACCTCCCAAACCACCAGACATTCAACCACACCCCTTACCAATGAAATCTATAAACTCCTCGTTCAAAGAGGTATTAATGACTGATCTACAAAACAACATTTATACAGACACGCTTCAAGTAACAAATGAAGGAACTGGGGAACTTCAAACGGCAACTACCTATGAAATAAATGATGATGATCATCATCTGAGCAACCCCTACATTGTCCAAATAACCACAGAAGAAAAATAAAGAATCTACCTTCCATGGAGATTCTCCCTTATTATAAAACTTCATGATCATAAAATACAACATGAAACTCTAAAAAGAAAATTATGTGACCTCTGGAAACCATCAGAACTACTAAACCTCATAGACTTGGGGATGAATACTACATAGTACGCTATACCAAAGAGGAAAACATGATACACGTACTACAAAACGGACCATGGTTTATCTATGGACACTTTCTATCTGTGCAAAAATGGAAACCCAACTTTGTGGCCTCCCTTGCACAACAAAATTCACAGCCATTTGGATGAGATTACCACAACTTCCCACCGAGTTCTATGATAAGAAAATCCTACAAAAAGTGGAAAATTCCATAGGAAAGCTCCTAAAAATCGACGCTTGCACATCTGCAGCTCTAAGGGGCAGGTATGCTCACCTCTGTGTGGAACTTCCCCTAGATAGACCAGTAAAACCATACATAGTGATCGGTACCCATAGGAAACCTATTCACTATGAAGCAAAAAAATTCTATGTAAAACGTGTGGCCATCTTGGACACAACAAAGGACAGTGTAACGCAACCACACGAATAAAACCAGACACAACATCCCCCCTGCGAAATACGAGCAAACAAACGCAAGATACAACTACAGACATGAAGGAGGAAGCATGGAAGACAGTCTCCTTTACTAAAGGGAAAAAAACTCTGCTGGTAAAACCACTCACCACAGCAAGAAACTCACAAGGCTCAGGTATAGATGTTAATATCTATGATGCCAACACAGGTAAGTATCTCTCTTCGCAGAAATTTATGTATAAAGACAAAAATCTGTCCAAAACAACAAACAAATCTACAATGGAAAAAGAACAAGATCACAAATCACAAAACTCTTTCTCTACACTGATGCAAGACAACATGGAACTGGATGCAATCCCAAACATCTCAAAAAAATTAATCAAAAATAATTTCCAAACTAATTTTGATAATAACTTAATTAATATTATTAATACAAGTAGTTTTACTGAAAACCAGCAAACGGTATTCCAGGTTACCACCCCTAATACCTCCTCCCCCGTCCCCCCCTTCCCTTCTGACTACACCAAAAACAATACCCTACCCTGTACGCCCCCACCCAATAATCACCCTATAACCAATCACCCAACCTCCTAAATCCCACACCATACTCAAAACCCTACCCCTAATACTACACTAATCAGCTGCATGCAAGACCAGTCCTTGCATGATTCCTTAACCACAAGACACTTGGCGACATTAGAGAACACCTATCAACAAATGGCTGCTACTGTCAGCCACGTTAACCAAATCCAGACTCCAAAATCACACAACCAAATTACGCTACACCAATATAAATATATACACAAAGATCCGTTAATCATTGAGTCAGATTTCCAAATCTGCGCTACTACACATCCTCCTTTAAACACAATCAAAACAAAATACAATGCCCAGGATACCAACATCCATCAGACGGAGATACCGTCTTATCCAACTACAAAGAATTTTCCCAACAACTCAAACAATGGAAAACAACCCAAATCACAATCAAATCCCACCAAGAATTCTGGTGCAACCACCAATGCCCCAGAACCACCAACCACTCTCATGGGTAGAGATGGGATTAATGGGGCAGGCTATTTCCTTCACGCTGACATTAGAGGGCAGAGAGACAGTGATAATTCTACAGAACACCCACTACATTGCTCAACTAATATCGGAGGGAGTTCGTTTGGCAATGAAAAATTATGTGAACCAAATCTAGATAAACAACATTCTCCAACCAATAGCCCCAAACATACCAAATGCAGTGCAACAATCCATGATGGGAGAATGGAATCTTCCACCACACTTTGCCCCGACACAATCCTCAACTCCACTAGCGGAACTCCCTTTCTTCACCCCAGAAATAATGATCACCCTCAATCCAGTCTTCACCTAGTGGAACAATCCCCCAGAGCAACCACAACATCCAATGCTCCAACTCCATCAAACATGAACCTCCACAATCAGCCCCAACCACCAACGCAACAAAACACTGTTTCAATGGAGCACTTCATGGAGGAAGAGGTCGACCCCGTAAACTTAATCCCAAACAACCTAGTGGAAAGTTCAAACCTAGACGAGGTAAATGTATTTCTCTTCTTGGAAACACAAGAGCAGAGGCAGATTCTCAAATGTCCGATGGCACTGTATAAGTGCACCATGGACATCCGACCTCTGGCAGACCCAACTGTGGGTCAGCTTGCAATGATCATAGTACCTTGCCAATGAAGGAACCTAGTGTATGCCCCAAGGGAGAGGGAGAAGGGGGGTATCAGAAATCTACCACTCAACATGAATAGGGCAACAAATTTTATCATTTGGAATATACGTGGTGGAAATAATGAAGAATTTAGGCTAAACTTCAGGGATATGATAGACACACACCATCCATGCATGGTAACTCTATTAGAAAAAAAATGGACAACCATCTCCCCCTCCTCAATCCATTTGGGTTCTCTAACATGATAGAAATACCAGCACAAGGGCAATCCGGAGGTATGGTCATTTTATGGGATCACAACTTGATCAATGTGCATAGCTTCGTCCGTAGAAATCAGGAAATCAGTGCAACCATTGAGGTTAGACACTCTCAAAAAATTTGTCTTTTTATTTCCATATATGCTAGTACTAATTTATATACTAGAAATGATATGTGTAATAATCTTCTAGATATATACAATTCTTATAAAAGACCATGGTTCGTAGGAGGTGATTTCAACGAGGTCCTTGGTGTGGATGAAAAATTTGGGGGGAGGAAAATCAACAACCATAGAGCTAAACTAATACACAAATATATCAACTGTTGCAACCTCTTAGACCTAGGATATAGAGGTCCTAAATATACATGATCGGATAATAGAAGAAAAAATAAGGCATTGATTATGGAAAGAATTGATAAAGCCTTTGCTAATTAAGAGTGGTTATCTATGTACCCCAAATATAGTATCACACATCTTCCAAAAACACACTCAGGAGCACAATGCAATCCTTATTGAATTAATTCCTAAAAACAACTCAACTCTCCCTAAACCTTTTAGATTAGAAACGTTTTGGTGTAGACATCCAGATTTCATTAACTTGGTTAGAAACACTTGGAAGGACCCTAATTACTCTGTCAATGCTGAAAAGTTCCTTACCAATATTAAAGATTGGAAAGCATCCCATTTTGGTAACACCTTCAAACAAAAAAGACAAATTTTAGCCAGACTATATGGGATTCAAAATTCAACAAATTACCCTACTAGCTTCTTCCTGCAAAATTTAGAACACAACCTGCGAAGATTACAATACAATTCTAAAATTGAGGATGATT
Source organism: Nicotiana knightiana (assembly GCA_005239525.1). Lineage (NCBI taxonomy): Eukaryota > Viridiplantae > Streptophyta > Magnoliopsida > Solanales > Solanaceae > Nicotiana > Nicotiana knightiana. The sequence goes on along the minus strand of ML384559.1, from coordinate 37,699 downwards.
ATTGAAAACTTAGAGCTCGAATCTCATGGTTACAGGAAGGAGATGCAAACACTAAGTTCTATCACATTATGGCTTCTAATAGAAATAGGAAAAAAAATATTAACTATTTCAAAGATGAGAGGGGCAAATGGATCAATTACCCAGTACAAATTCTTGAACACACTGAAGCTTACTTCTACACACTGTTCAGTACAAATCACACGAACACAAACTGGGAAAATATTCTAAAAGACAAAAGAATTAGTCACAACATCGACCTCTCAATCCTAGATAGAGAACTACAACCTAGCGAGGTAACAAATGCCATTTTTTCTTTTAAGCCCTTTAAAGCTCCAGGGTCGGATGACATTCATCCTTTATTCTATCAAAGGTATTGGAATATAGTAGGGCAGTCAGTAATAAATCTTTGTTCTAAAGTATTCACAAATCAGGTTATCCCCGAAGGCATCAATGATACATACATTTGCCTAATACCTAAAATTCCCAACGCAACAAATTTGAAATTTTTTCGACCAATTGGACTTTGTAACACCATATACAAAGTCATCACCAAAATCATTGTTCGGAGAATACAACCCCTAATAGACAAACTTATCAGCCCTTTCCAGTCCAGTTTTATCAAAGGCGAAGGGCTTGTGATAACGCAATTATCATCCGAGAAATATACAAACATGTTAGATACAATATGAGTAAAAAAGCTAATATGTTACTCAAACTAGACCTAGAGAAGGCTTTTGATAAATTGGAATGGTCCTTCGTCTACCGCACCCTCAATCTTTTCAATTTTCCACCAAATATCACTCGCCTAATCATGAATTGTATATGCACTAGCCAAATTGCTGTGTTAGTTAATGGCTCAACCACAAAATACCTCAAACCATCAAGAGGTATTAGGCAAGGTTGTCCTCTATCGCCTTACATTTTTATTCTATGTATGGAAACCTTGTCCAAACTCATCCTCCACCAAGTTGACATGTGCTTATGGGATCCTATACACTTGAACAATAAAGATATAGGAATTTCACATCTATTCTTTGCGGATGATTTAACATTAATGGCAAGGGCTAGTGAAAAAAATTACAACACAATCAAAAGATGCCTAACTTTTTTCTGTGAACTATCTGGCCAGTCCATCAACTTACACAAATCAAAAATCATCTTTTCGAAGGTATGTCATCCAAACACAACAAAATTAATAGCGGATGGTTTCAATATAAACATTTATGACAACTTTGATAAATACTTGGGATTTCCTATCCTAGATAGAAATCCTAAACCTTCTGATTACCAATTCGTTATAGATAATATGCGTAAAAAGCTTTCAAATTGGAAAACAAAATTCGTAAACATAACGGGTAGGGCTACTCTTGCTAAGGCAACATTAAATACAATTCCAAATCATGCAACGCAATACACTGTCCTCCCAAATAAAATAAATAAATAAATCGACCAAATACAAAGAAATTTTATTTGGGGCACCACCATGGAAAAAAAAACTCCACCTTATAAAATGGGACATCATAACGACTCCTAAAGAATCCGGAGGTTTGGGTATTGTCAAGGCCAGCCATAAAAATAATGTTATCCTTGCCAATCTCACATGGAGGATACTAACAAATCCCACAGAACCTTGGGCAAATGTGCTTATCAATAGGTATGGTACCAAAAAAAAATCAAACACCTCTTTTATATGGAAAAGTATAATAAGTGGTTGGACCATATGTGCGCAAGGCATCCAATGGACCCCTAGTACGCAGTCAAATTTAAATCTATGGGACACTAAGTGGATTCCAAACACAACAACACTTAAAAAATCCATTCAAGGTCCCCTACAATGGAGAGAATCTGATACAAAAATCAAAGATATTATTAAGCAAAATAGTTGGGATTTTACAAAAATTTCATTTGAAATTCCATCCACCATTTTGGAAAAAATCCATACCACTCCAAAACCTCTACAATAAGGCAACATTGACCACCTCCTATGGAGCCTCAATACCGATGGGATCTTCACAACCAAAAGTTGCTACAAACTATTGGTTAGCCAACATATATCACATGTGGATTACTCTTGGGTTTAGAAGTTACATTGTCCAAACAAATTAAGATTCTTCATCTGGCAATGTGTCCACAAAAAAATCCCATGCAGAAACTACCTATACCACTTGGGTATCAACATCGATCCAAAGTGCCCGGTCTGTCGACTGGAAATAGAAAACATTAGACACATCTTTTTGGAATGCCATGTCGTTAAAAGCCTATGGAGATCTCTCAATATCGGCGCAAACAAAATTGATAAAAATAATTGGTTAACAAACCTCCGCGACACAAAACTTTCCCTTAATATAAACAATATGTCTTGGGAAATTTTATTTTCTTTTTGTCTATGGGCATCTGGATTGTTAGGAACAACAACAACATAAACAACACCAACTTACACCCCACGCTAAGTAATATACAAAAATATGCTATGGAATACATGTGGACAACCACGCCCAACAATCCAACGTCGGAGACAACGACCATAAATATAAAATGGCACGCCCCAAAAAATAATTATTACAAACTTCATACTGATGGGGCCTTTAAATCCACTAACAACAAAGCAGGTTTAGGAGGAGTGATCAGAAACCATGGAGGCAACTGGGTGATAGGCTTCCAAAAGCAAAGCACTGCGATCTCTTCCCTCCATGCAGAACTGCAAGCCATCGAGGAAGGACTACAACTGGCAAGAAAATACGAGCTTATACCGCTGGAAATTGAAACGGATTCTACAGAGGCCATTAATGCATTAACATATAATCACAAAATTTGTGCTAACACAATTCTATCTTGCAGGTCATCAATGCACCAGCTGAAGGACCCCCTGCTCCGGCATAACTTTCGTGAGTGAAACAAGGTGGCACAGTGATCACACTCAACTATGTCTAATAAAAGACTAAGTGGGCGTTGCAAATATAATCCCGGGTATTATGCCCAGAGTCGATCCCACGGGGAATTTACGTATCAATCAAGTCTTTAGAATACACAACTTTTACTCAGTCAATTCTCTCAAGACTTTTTGAATATAAATTGGGGATGTTTTACTAGTTCTACTGAAAATAATAATAACTAACGAATACTAACAATGTGTTGTAAACAATTATGATAAAGGTCTAAGGCTATGGTTTCCCCCGTTGGTGAACTTACTTCTTGGATATTTCATATAACTTGATTAATTATCTCTATCAATCATGAACACTCTATCTACCATAAATCTCTCTCAAGTAATTATGATAATTTACTAGACGCACTCTCTCAAGTTACGCTAGCTAGATTGCATTACAGTTCACTTTAGATTGCACCCGAGGTATCGTTATCTCTAATCCAACCTCTAAACCCTCGGTTATGACTTTCGTCTATACTCTGGGAGTGGTGTTGTTCAAACAATTACCTAAATATGCACTCTCTCTCAAGTAGATACATACTAAATAGGCACAACTAATTGATGACCATTCAATTAACTACAACAAGAACGTAGTTGAACAAATAGAGATGAACAATCAACCAAACTATATTAATACCACCATAAGTTTATCCCCCAACGGGTTCCACCAAAACCCTGGATTAAGAAAATTAGATACTCATATTCATAAGAATCAATTCTAAAATAACTTGCATAATTGAACTACAAAATAATAAATAAAAGCTATAAAAATCAATGTTTGCTTTACTGAGTAGTAATCCACAGGTTTTTCTTCACTTCAATGGCTTTCCCTTCAAGTTGTGTTTTTGGGTCTATTTATATGTTTGGGACAAACCCTAAACGTGTAAGAGACTTCTATTCAAACCGGGAGACACTTAAAATCTTCAAAACTCGGATTGGACCAGACCAGGGACCTGTCTTTATGGCCCAAACGCCTGGATAAAGCCAGGCCAGGCCTGGCGTTATGGCTCAAACGCCTGGATAAAGCCAGGCTAGGCCTGGCCTTAAGGCTCAAACGCCTGGATAAATATATCCCGGTGCACTCCTCTTCGCCTCTTGAGCGTATTTTTGACGTTTTTGCATCCATTTAGCTCGGCTTCCATCTCCAATTCACCTACACATGAAATAGACTCCATTATGCACATACAAAGTATATTTTTTATCATTAACGCACATAAAATGTAAGGCATATAACGTGTTAAGCCATGAATTTTAGCCACACATCAACACCCCACACTTAAACTTTTTCTCGTCTCGAGCAATCAAACTACACTCATGTACACAACTTATTAAGCAAATCCCTTAACACGTTATACCAAGAATTTTTAAAATATTTTAAGCACAGAGGTATGACATCCTCGCCTCAATAGTCAACTCTCATATACCATGCTTTAANTCCCTAAGCACTTTAATACATATACTTTAGCGCTCAACCTCAAACTTATATTAAGCCAAACTCCACCTTCACATCAATGTTATTACCCCATACTTCTTTAAGCACAATTACATCAAGAGTCCACATATATATTTTTCTTTCACAACAATACAACTATTTATTTTCTATTTTTTTTCTTTTTCTTTTTCTCTTTTTTTTTCAAGTGACTCTTACTTTTCAAAAAAGTGCACCTTTCTCCTTATTTCAATTATTCCCCTCAAAAACCAACCTACCACCCCAAACTTTAATTTTTTTATATTTCATCACATTTCTAGTGCTTACGAGAGGTGACAAGGTTCAAATATATGATCGATTAAAAAACAAAAGGTATGGCTTGTAATGTGGTTGCAAAGAAAAAGGATTAAAGGCTCAAA
>ML384559.1:4190-32898 GCA_005239525.1 Nicotiana knightiana | reverse complement strand
ACATCAAATGCAATGCACAGAATAACATACAAACCTCACACACACTTGGCACATAACTCACTCAGGATTGGATCTATCACGACACTCCAGTCAAAGCAGTTAAGCAAATCTTAAGAATTCCTGATTTAAGGTATTTATCCTGGAGTCAAAAAATTGAGCCTAAGCGTCACAACCATAGTACTGACTATTCTCAAGGCATTAGCACGTTTCGAGATATTGTTACTATTAAGCCCTCAACCATGTGGTTACTACTCCCAAAAATAAAAAATAAAAACTACCTACACCCGATTCAATTAAAAACCCTTGGAAAAGAACCGTGGTCCAAAGAAAAACCAAGGGGAAATTACTACACTACCTAAAACAAAAAAAAAAATTAGTGTTTTTTTTCTTTTAGACTCACTTCCCTCAAGAAAACTGTCTAGGAGATCCATCGTCAGGAAGAGTCCACATATTTCTAATTAATAAAAATAATTTCTTTTTTCTGCAAAAACTTACCAACAAGAAAAGCTAAAACTACTAACAAGAACGCACACAACAAATCACAACAAATATGTACAACACCCCACACTTAAATCATGCAGTGTCCTCAGTGCATCACATATAGACAAAACAAGAAATAAAAGTAAGGTGTAAGAAACTCCCTGCTCCAATAGCGTCGACCTCCTTTCCATTTATCTCGCTTTCATTCTCCTTCGAGCAAATGCTTTAATCCCTTTATGCCTCAACTTTGAACTTATGAATTGGACTCCAATTTTTGATTCTGCCCTATGATCATGCTCCTGGGGTGGTGGAACGAATCTTCCTTGCCCAATAAAACAATATAGTAATCTGCGCTTCTTGGCCTCTCGACGAAATGTGTACTCCCTACTTTCTGGCAAGAAGAATTCCAGAATGTAGGCATCTTGTTCTTTATCCCTCAACTCATCAGGTGGTTCGGATAACTCTATTTGCATATCATCATCCCAACACAATGTGAAAAAATGGTTGGAGTGTGTACCAACATCCTCAACACTAATGACACTAGATTCAACAAAGTATGTATCCTCGATGTCCTTGGTTAACTCTAGTATCTTTTCTACCACATCAGCATCCTCCGATTTCAGTTCCAACCTGGGTGATTCTTCAATAGATGGACTGGCCGGCATGTTCTCTCTTTCCTCTACGTATAGTGACTCAAACTCGAGAGCCTTTGGCCATACCCCTTTTTCCTCAAGTGCTAACACCCAATCTGCCAGTTCTTCACCATTCATATCATCTAGATTCATCAAACATTCATCCAAAGGGTCCCCAACAGTCAGGGATGCATAATCTTTTTCTGGGATCACATTCACAACATCAATAAGAGAGCAGTTGGCAAACTCACTAGGTCGCCTCATAGACTTCTGCACGTTGAAAGTGATTTCTTCATCATTGAGCCTCATCTTAAGTTCACCAGTCTCACAATCGATAAGGGCTCTGCCTGTGGCCAAAAATGGTTTTCCCAAGATTATGGGAATTTCCTCATCCACTTTACAATCTAGTATCATAAAATCAGCAGGGAACACAAACTTCTCCACTTGTACTAACACATCATCCAGAATACCCGACGGTCTCTTCACCGTCCTATCAGCAAGTTGCAGCAACATGGAGGTGGGCCTGGCTCTACCAATCCCTAGTATTTTATATATGGCCAGCGACATCAGATTAATGCTGGCCCCCAAGTCACATAGAGCTTTGGTGAAAGCTAAGTTGCCAATGGTACAAGGAATTGTAAAACTCCCTGGGTCAGACAACTTTTCAGCAATAGGGCGCGTCACCACCGCACTACAAGTCTGAGTAAGGGTGACAGTAGCCAGATCTTGGAAGTCAACTTTTCTGGACATCAAGTCCTTCATCATTTTAGCGTAACCAGGCATTTCCTTCAACGCATCAATCAATGGGATATTTACCTGTATTTGCTTTAGCATGTCCAAGAACTTTTTGTACTGTTCATCCTTTTGGTATTTGGCCAGCCTCTGAGGGAATGGAGCTGGCGGTCTCTTTTTTTCAGTGATTTGGGACTTTTCTTTCTCAGCCACCACCTCAACTACCGGCTCCTGGCTATCTCCACTTCTTTTTCAGTCTCACTTTGTGCACTGGGTTCTCCTTCAGTAGGTTGCAGTGTTACCTTGGTCAAATTTGTTGAATCATCAAGTTCAATCGGCTTGGGTACAGTGTCTCATCCTGCCTGCTTTCACGATCTCTCTCCAGTTCCAAGTTTAATTCTCTACCACTGCGGAGAGTCACTGCCATCAGCTGCCTTGGGCCCTGGTCCATAGGATTTACCTGATTATCTGCAGGTAAAGTTCCAGGAGGACGATTGTTCACTGCCATAGATATCTGGCCCAACTGTACTTCAATATTTTTAATAGCTGCATCATGTACATCTACTCTCTCACTGATTTTGGCATTTGACACAATAACCTGCTGCATCATAGCTTTTAACCTGGAAAACCCATCTTCTTGCTTTCCCCCCTGTTGATGCTGAGGAGGGTAGTATGCTTGTTGTTGATTCTGATGGTTATAACCTTGTGGCCTCTGATACGGTGCTGCATTACCTTGTTGTCCCCTGACACCCATATTTCCATTGTTCTGCTGTTGGTTGGGTGGTCTATATGGTTGAACTTGCTGACCCCATTCCTGCCCCTCTTGTCTCTGGCTTCCATAATTCGACACATAATTCATATTTTCTGGATAAGGAGGGTGATGACATTCTGCATTCCAGTTATTACCAAGTGGTTGACTAATGCAAGATGTGAATAAGCCCCCATTGGTTGTGTCTACGATGTGTACCTGCTGCTTTTGTCCTGATTCCTCCACCTTCTTAGTAAGTATACTCATCTGTGTTATCAAGGTGGCCACGTTCTCTGCAATAGTATTAGATGGATCGAATGGCACTGAGTGAACTACAGGAGTAATGGGTGCATTCCTTGTTGTCCATCCTGAATTCTGTGCCATTTTATCAAGTAAAATTTGAATTTCTTTCCACGTTTTGCTCAAGTATGCTCCACCAGCCGAAGCATCAACATTTGCTTTAACAGTATCAGCCAAACCCATATAAAAACGCTGCCCCAACATCTGCTCTGGAATACCATGATGTGGACAGATAACCAGCATCCCCTTAATCATTCCCATGTCTCTTGCAACGTTTCAACTGGTTTCTGTCTGAAGCTTAAGATTTCATCGATTTGTTGGGCAGTCTTATTAGGTGGATGAAACTTGTTCACGAATTGCTTAACTAACTCCTCCCATGTGGTAATAGAACTTATGAGTTTAGCCAAGTCTGTGCAGCTCCAGTCACTGAGAATGGAAACAACAACAATTTTATTGCCTCCTGGGTGATGTTTGGCTGCCTCTGTGTTTTGCAAATTGACAGGAAGTTTTTCAAATGCTGCTGGGGCTCTTAGATGTATGACCCTGAGAATAGTCCCTTATTTTGCAATAAGTGCAGCATATTATTTGTTATCTGGAAGGACTCGGCCTGTATCTGAGGGACTAGTATCGCAGTGGCCAAATTCTCAGTTGTGGGTTGTGCCCAGTCATATAAAGGAGCCTCTGCCCCTATTTGAGCGACTGGGTCTACCACATCATCCCCATTATTGTTCATGTTGTTTGGATCTTCCATGTCGGGTTCAATTTGTTCAATTGGTGGTTGCTGTTTGTTTTTCCGGTTGGTCCGGTTTAGGGCCTTAAAAACTTTCTCGGGGTCTGATAAGGCTTCGACTACTTCACCAGTTCTCGATGAGTTTCTAGGCATGCACCTGCAACACGTTAGCAAACGTTAAAATTTCAATGTATAAACGAAAATTTGAAGAAAATTGACTATATTTCAGAATTTTGTATTTCTTCCAACTCAATTGGTAACACCGTTAATTCCCCGGCAACGACGCCAAAATCTGATCACGCTCAACTATGTCTAATAAAAGACTAAGCGGGCGTTCTAAATATAATTCGGGGTATTATGCCNCAACTTTTACTCAATCAATTCTCTCAGAATTTTTGAATATAAATTGGTGATGTTTTACTAGTTCTACTGACAATAATAATAACTAACGAATACTAACAATGTGTTGTAAACAATTATGATAAAGATCTAAGGCTATGGTTTCCCCCGTTGGTGAACTTACTTCTCAGATATTTCATATAGCTTGATTAATTGTCTCTATCAATCATGAACACTCTATCTACCATAAATCTCTCTCAAGTAATTATGATAATTTACTAGACGCACTCTCTCAAGTTACGCTAGCTAGATTGCATTACAGTTCACTTTAGATTGCACCCGAAGTATTGTTATTTCTAATCCAACTTCTAAACCCTCGGTTATGAATTTCGTCTATACTCTGGGAGTGANGAACAAATAGAGATGAACAATCAACCAAACTATATTAATATCACCATAAGTTTATCCCCCAACGGGTTCCACCAAAACCCTAGATTAAGAAAATTAGCTACTCATATTCATAAGAATCAATTCTAAAATAACTTGCATAATTGAACTGCAAAATAATAAATAAAAGCTATAAAAATTAATGTTTGCTTCACCGAGTAGTAATCCACATGTTTTTCTTCACTTCAATGGCTTCCCCTTCAAGTTGTGTTTTTGGGTCTATTTATATGTTTGGGACAAACCCTAAACGTGTAGGAGGCTTCTATTCAAACCGGGAAACACTTAAAATCTTCAAAACTCGGATTGGACCAGACCAGGGACCTGGCTTTATGGCCCAAACGCCTGGATAAAGCCAGGCCAGGCCTGGCGTTATGGCTCTAACGCCTGGATAAAGCCAGGCTAGGCCTGGCCTTAAGGCTCAAACGCCTGGATAAAGCCAGGCCAGGCCTGGCCTTAAGGCTCAAACGCCTATAGCCCGGTGCACTCCTCTTCTCCTCTTGAGCGTATTTTCGACGTTTTTGCATCCATTTAGCTCGGTTTCCATCTCCAATTCACCTACACATGAAATGGACTCCATTATGCACATACAAAGTGTATTTTTTATCATTAACGCACATAAAATGTAAGGCATATAACGTGTTAAACCATGAATTCTAGCCACACATCGCACACCTACTTGCAAAAGACGCCACCAAAGAAAGCTTCAGTCAATTTGCTCGTGATAGACCTAAGTGCTACATAAACCCACCTTCTTTTGTGTCCTTACAAGTGAGTAAGGAAATAGGTGGGGAGTATATTTGTGGAAAAATAATACCTATCTCTGTTTGTAATTACCTAAGGTCTCTAGAAAACCTATGTATTACTGCTGATCATCCACCAAGGAGTGAACAATTTTCATCATCGTGTAACAAAAACAATATCAGCATTTAATATAATATAATGTATGGCTTTTATGATTAAAAAAAAAGTAATAATTAACAATAAAATGTAAATAATTGATTGTTAGGAACAAGGATCCCCGTTGCTGTAGCTTTCCTAGAAACCAGACTTCACCTACTGAAATATCTGTGAATAATTATTAAATAAATTAGCGCAAACAATCAGGAGAATCAATAAAATAACATATGATTTAATATGTGTCATAATCAGATCCAGCCAGATGGTGTACATAATTCAAGTCAAAGAAGATTTCAAGTCAGAATCAATTGTGTATTGATCTGATCTTTAACATCTTTTTAGGCAAAATAGATCTCCGAACTTGATTACATTTATTTAGTTTATACCTGAAACTTACGTTAGCCTAATTAGTAATTACCTTTTAAACTTGGAAATTTGATATCCTCGACTTTCTTGGACACTGATGTCGCAAAGAACGTGAATGAACTAAATGCAAAAAATAAGTTTCCAAATGTGCTATTTTCTAATTATTAATTACAACATGATCAAATTTAATATTTATTTTTCAATTGTGTTTCTTCTAGTTTCATCTTAATATACATTACATATTTTATCTCAATTATATTTTTTCCCTCTTAGATACGGTGGTTATTAGTTCCAAGTGTGTATTTTTTCTTGCCAATCCAAATCTGCAAAATTTAGTTGAAACTCCATTAATTAGTCAAATAAAAAGAAAAGTTTAATCGAAGAAATAGAGTTTAAACGAGATATTTTTAGCGAAAGAGAAAAAAATATTTCTTTGTTTTTTTTTTTTCATGCCAGCTCTATTTGCTTCAACTGTGTGTTAATTCTTTTTGGGGTCAAATTTGTAAATTATTTGGTTGTAATTTTATTATTGTAGCCAAAAAAAAGAAAAGAAGAAGGCAAAATAATGGTATTCCAGCTATTGCGTTAATTTTTAATTTAATGTAACTATTATTTGTTCTAACCGTGTGTTTCTTATTTTCTGGCAAAATATTTAAAAATAACTTGAATTTCTTTAGCCAAATAAAAACTTGTAGCCAAAAATAATGTTGTTTCAAGTTTTTCTTTATAAATTTGGCACAGAAAATAATCCAACTTATTTGTGGATTTAGAAAGATAAAAGGATAAATTTATTTTAAAAAATATCACTTGGACAAATAAATCCACATGGCATCACATGTGTCACACTTTCATGAGTTGTCAGTGTCCAGAGAAATTGAGACTATTAAATTGTCAAGTTGAGGGGTAATTAAGCAAAAGTAAAGTTCAGGCGTGAACTGAAGATTATTCTGCTTGTTTATTGAGCAAATCAAGATTTTTAAATTGCAATTTTATGCTTACATTAATTATTTTCAATTAGGTAATTATAAACCTCAGACCTCATGTGGTTATATTTATACCAACCAAATGTGGAGATTGGAGAAACAGATTATCGTGCATCACATTGTACTATCATCATACGAACACATTTCTCATTTGTCAGCGGGATGTTCATAAAAATCCGAAAAATCGAACTAAATCGATTAAAAGTATCGATATTTTTTAGTTTTGGTTTTGAATTTTAAAAATCGAACAAATTTGGTTTGGTTTTGGTATTAATAAAAAAAAATCCAAAAAATCGAACCAAACCGACTATAGAAATAACTATTTAAATTTATTATTACATCTATATATATATGTATATTTTTATATAAAGTTTATAATATTTTATGGTACATATTAGTCGTTTGTATTTTTTGTCTAGTTCTTTGCTATTTTAATAGTCTAATTTGCTAAGTACAAGAATTTATTTCATGTTAAAAATAATCGATTTTTAATTGAGTACTTAAATTATTCATCACTATTTGATTCAATTATCATCCGTATATCTTGATCAATATATCTTGGTAAATGATAGATTTCTCAAAGAGCAATTGGTTTGATAGTGTTACGTTGAAATGTAGTCGCCAGAATATGTGATTGGTAGTGTATGTCTCATATTAAGAAAAAAATCGATCAGAAAATGAAAAACAGAAAAGCCGACCAAAACCGACAAAAATCGAATTGATGAAAAATCGATTTAATTGATTTGGTTTGGTTCTAATATTTGAAGAGCCGATTTACTTAGTTTGGTTTCTTTTTAGGGAAAAATCAACCAAACCAAACTATGAACTCCGCTATTTACCAGTCCTTTATGCTTTTTCTTTTGTACTTTATAGGAAGGCTTGAAGTATACTCCTCTGTTAAATATTTAGGGTAAAATAGCATTAAGAAAAGAGTCAGCTGAGGACGTCTAGGGAATAGCGAGATTCGTAGTCGAGGTGTCAACGATGGTCAAGGTCGAGCACCGCTAATAGAGCAATAACAATTATTTTTTGAAATAAGATATTAAGTGAATATTCTCTACACTTGTACTATTAGGGTTTGCTAGGGATATGTGTCAAATATATAAGGCGAAAAGAAAAGCAATATGGGCATGTGATATTCATTGTGATAAGAGCAGACTTATAAAAAAGATATCTCTCTCTCTTGTAAAGATGCAAATACTACCTTTTCATCAAGATTCTTGCATACATTATTCTACACTTTTCCATCAGATCCGAGGATTGTTCAAGCAAATCTTAAATCGATCTGTCATTCATCATTGTCAGGAGGAACATTCGTCCAATCCATTCTTTATTGGGTGAATCATTCCTCTTATTTACTTAAATATCATTTATTGATAGTTACACCTCCATTATTGTTCATACTTTAAGGATATTTAGTGCTTATTGTCGTCAACCTTTTACGGGATCTGTCCCCACCTCACATACGTTTTCAAGATTTGCATCTAGAGTTATTATTATTAACTAGATTTTACCTTCTATTACATAAATATAATAGTTTAACCAAAAGTTATACTTTTTGGTCAAATAATTTGGCGCCGTCTGTGGGGATTTTCTAGTTAAGTCTTTTAGTTTCATCTAGATCTACAATCGACACTGGTTACTAACATAAAAAGAAAAAAACAAAACAAGAACAAGAAATTTTTTCTCTCCGCATACATAGATCTAATATAGCAGGCAACAAAGAATAAAGGACGAGAATAATGAGTGACCTCCCAACCAACCTCATGAACATCATCCATGAAAACCTGAAGCAGTGGATGAGGAAACAACGCCCAATGCCTCCCCTAGGCGACGTGGCTCACCCCTCCCCACTGCAGTATCACAAAATCTCTTGGTAAGACAGCCTTCACATTCGTGGTAGAGGAGACACCACCAGAAATAAAGAAGCTCCTTGAGGCCTAGCTAACTGATACGCTGACCAACGTCCTCCATAAGCCTGTTTGGGATGCGGCCACACAAAACGTAAGAACTTGTGTTATACCACCAGCGGACGAGCAACATGATCAACTTCCTCCTCCTTCTCCTCCCGCAATGACAGGTATTACTCACAATGTTGTTAGATGCAAGTGATGACGCCCTCACGTCCATTCCGAAAAATGGAGGAAATGAAAAATGAGAACAAGGCACTTCGAGACCGAATGAGAAAACACCAAGAAAGGGTCGATAAAATACCAGGCGCTCCTAAGCTATTACCGAAAAGAGATGCCGGTCGGTTTGTCGAGCAGCTATACAGTGACAGTGTTGCCCCACATGCCAGACCAAAGACCTTTAAAATGCTGCCCTATCTGAAAATATACGATGGTACAACCGACTCCAAAGATCATGTGACTCACTTCGTGACCGCCGTGAAAGGCAATGATATCGTCAAGGAACAAGTATCCTCCATTCTGCTAAAGAAATTTGGCTTAACCCTCATAGGAGGCGCGTTAACCTGGTATTCACAACCACCTGCACGTTCCACTGAAACCTTCGAGAAAATGGCCGATAAGTTCGTAATGGCCCATGTCATGGCCAAGAAGGCCGAGGCAAGAGTAAATTACATCTTTGCCATTAAACAGTCTCTGGGAGAGGGGCTGAGGAACTTCCTCTCCCGTTTCAACCGAGTAAGAATGGCCTTGCCAAATGTATCGAAAGGAATGGCGGTAACAACTTTTCAAAACGGACTGAGGAAACAAGAAAGTTATTAAGTCGACTTATGAAGTACCCCCCCTTCCCCCAACTACTTGGTATGAGATACACAACGCATATTGCACCGAAGTCCGAACAAATGAGGACGACCTCAATGGCCGACCCATCGACTGACCTCGGTGCAAGCAAAATCCAGGAAAGATCTAAGAAATGATATTAGAAGAGCTCCCGCGACCTCACGATCCAACCGGGAATGACATCTTCCATATGTCAGAATCGCCAATGCGTCCTCATCCTGCCATGACGAGAGTCCACCCTATTAAGAACAGGGACTCACCGGGACGAGAGAGGTATGCCCCTTACTATCCACTCACAATTTTTGTGTGTCACCTACAGATATAGTCTACGCCTTGGAGAAGCTCGGACCAAAGGTGAAGTGGCCATAAAAATGAGGTCGGACCCGAATACCAGAAAATAAGATGCCCTCTACGAACTCCATCAAGAGCGAGGATATAAAACCGAAGATTGTATCGCCCTAAGACAGGAGGTCATAAACATGCTACGACACAGACACCTCAAAGAATTGCTGAGCAATCGGGGAAGGACCAAATTTTCCAGAGGACATGAACAACATAAAGGGCCACCGAAATCGCCCTCACCGGCCCACACCATCCACATGATCATCGGTGGCGGGGACGACGCTTCCATCAATATTGTGAAGTTCATCACAACCCACAAGCTCAAACGGCACCCACGAACGGTATGATGAACTCGAAGAAAGTATCATCTTCGATAAGTTAGATACCAACAGTTTGGCTTTCCCTCACTATCATGATCTTGTTATCACTTTACGAATTTTAGGTACCGATGTAAGATGAATTATAGTGGACGATGGGAGCGGCGCATGCATTACCCATCCTCGAGTACTTTCACAAATGAAATCGAGGACAAGATAGTGCCTCGCTGTATCACACTAGCAGGTTTTAACAATACATTTGGGCGAATATCCGGCGAGATCACACTCCCCGTCCTAGCAGGTGGCGTCACTCTGTAAATCACGTTCCATATCATGGACCAGGACATAACATAGAACGCCATAATAGGGATACCATGAATACACACCATGAGAGCCATCTCCTCTAGCTTGTACCAAGTCATCAAATTCCCAACTCCATGGGGAATATTCAGCATACGAGGGGAGCAACGCACGTCCCAAGAATGCTACCACATCGCCTTAGATTGTATGGCCACCTAACATACAAAGAACAAAGATAAAAGAGGCATAACAATTAACAGGGTCGAGGTCAATGTGCGAGGAGAGCGAGGACGTCATCAGAGACCCTGATATGGTCGAGGCCGCAGGATCGACCATAGAGTACCTCGACCCCGTTCAGTTAGACAACAATGACCACAACAAGAAAGCCTACATCGACTACAAACTTCAGGAACATGGTAAGTTTTGTGAAATTTTAATCACTAATGCGGACTTGTTTGCTTTTAGCCATGCAGATATGCTAGGTATACCAAAGGAGATCGCCACGCACAAATTGAACGTCGACACATTCCACCCCCCTGTGTGACAGGTTAGGCGTAATTTCAACTCTACAATCAATGATGCAGTACGCGAAGAAGTGGAAAAATTGTAAGAAAATGGCTCCGTCAAGGAGCCGAAGTACCCCCAATGGGTCGCCAACATAGTCATGGTGAAAAAGAAGAACGGAAAATGGCGGATGTGCGTAGATTTCACTGACTTGAACAAAGCTTGCCCCAAAAATTCAATTCCATTAACCCATATCGATCAACTCATTGACGCAATGGTCAGACACGAGCTACTAAGATTCTTCTATGCTTACTCAGACTATAATTAGATTCTCATGGAAGAAGAGGATCAGGAAAAAACCACCTTCATCACCCACCAGGGATGTATTGCTACAAGGTCAAGCCCTTCAGACTGAAAAATGCGGGGGCAACTTATCAAAGGTTGGTGATGAAGATGTTCAAAGACCAATTCAGTAAGACGATGGAAGTCAACATAGATGACATGTTGGTCAAATACAAAAGGAAAGAAAATCACATAGACCACTTGAGATAAGCCTTCGGCATACTCAGGCAATACGACATGAAACTGAACCCCGAAAAATGTGCATTCTGCATGATCTCAGGAAAATTCTTGGGTTTCCTAATATTGCAGTGAGGTATCGAGGTCAATCCCGACCAAATCAAGGCCATCGAGGGGATACCAGAGCACTTGACCACCAAAAATCAGGTTCAGAGATTGGCTGGTTGTATCACCGCCTTTTCAAGGTTCATTTTATGATCCTCTGATAAGTGCCATAAATTCTTCGGCGTGCTAAAAAAGAATAACGGCCTCCAATGGACCCCTGAGTGTGTCCAAGCCCTGAAGGATTTAAAGGCGTACTTGTCATCACCGTCGTTGCTTTCAAAACAAGAACCGCGCAATCCTTCCTCGTCTATCTTGCCATATCCAAAGTAGTTGTGAGCGCTGTCCTGGTCCTAGAAAATAAAGGTACACAATCTCCCATTTATTACATTAGCAAAACACTAGTCGACGCCGAGACAAGATACCCCCATCTCGAAAAATTGGCTCTGGCCTTAGTTGTAGCTTCACGAAAGCTTAGACCATATTTCCAATGCCACCCCATCTAGGTCGTACCGACTTTCCCCTTAAAAAGCATGTTGCATAAACCCGAGCCTTCGGGCAGGTTGGCTAAATAGGCTGTCGAATTGAGCGAGCACGATATCACATATCGACCGCGAATGACGATAAAGTCACAGGTCCAGGCAGACTTCGTCGCCGACTTCAGTACAAAAATAATGGCCGAAGTTGAAAAAGAAGCCGACCATTCTTCCCCCCAAACACAAGACCTATGGGTCCTATACACTGATGGTGCATCTAACGCTTCAGAGTATGAGCTGGGACTCGTACTCGAAGTCCCAACAAGCGAAGTGATTCGCCAATCTATAAGATGCCCGGACATGACTAACAACGAGGCCGAGTATGAGGCCGTAATTGCAAGACTAATACTAGCACTCAAATACGGGGCGAAGTGGCTAAGACTGCATTGCGATTCTCAACTCGTGGTCAACCAAGTCACAGGGGTTTTCCAAATCAAGGAACAAAGGTTACAAAAGTACCAGATCGAAATCTGCAAGCTGCTACCCGAGTTCAGCGAATGTCAACTCGACCAGATCCCCCGAGCACAGAATACCGAGGCGGACGGTCTTACCAAACTAGTCGCAACCACCAAAGACATTACAACCGGAGAGAGAAATGTGGTCCACCTCCTCAACTCATCGATATATCAGATCGAGGTGAGAATCGTAAGCCTGAATTGGGACTGGCGCAACCGTATTGTTACATATTTGCAGGACGACGTACTCCCAAATGATAAACTAGAGGCCAAAAAACTACGAGTACAAGAAGCCAGATACAACATCATTCATAACAACCTGTACAAGATGACGTATGGCGGCCCTCTAGAGAAATTCTTAGGCCCAAATCAGAGGTAGCGCGTCCTTGCAGAAGTACACGAGGGCCACTGTGGAGCTCCCTATGGCAATCGAGCTCTGGTCAGATGCCTCATATCCCACCATGATAAAGGAGGCCGTAAATTTCGTGCAAAACTGTGAGCAATTCCAGAAGTATGCCCCAATGATTCACCAAGTAGGAGAACACCTACAATCAGTGACTTCCCCTCAGCCGTTCATCAAATAGGGAATGGACATCGTGGGCCCCCTCCCGGATGGATGAGGTAACGTCGATTCATTTTAGTTTTAACTGACTATTTCTCTAAATGGGTAGAAGCAGGAGCATTCACCCAAATACGCGAACATGAAGTGATCGCCTTCATATTGAAAAACATCATATGTCGTTTCGGTGTCCCCAAAGAGACAAGTTGTGACAACAGACCCCAGTTTGCGGGAAAGAATGTCGTCGAGTTTTTTGAAAAATGGCACATCAAAAGAATACTCTCAACGCCATACCACCCCGCGGGAAAATGGCAAGCGGAATCCTCCAATAGATCTATACTGAACATCATGAAGAAGAAACTCGAAGATGCCAAAGGATGGCCGAAAATACTACCAGAAGTAATTTCGGCCTACCGAAAAATGCCCAAGACAAGCACAGGAGAGACGCCATACTCGTTAGTCTATGGGACTGATAGAGTAACACCAATCGAGGTCGGGGAGCCCAGCCTAAGATACTCCCATGAAAGCGGACCCCAAAACGATGAACGAAGAGATATGACCTACATAAGAATGGTTGCCCAAAAGCAACAAGCAGAACGCTATTAATAACAAAAGGCAAATATCATGCCACTCAAAGTCGGGGACTACGTGCTTAAAGCCAAAACACAAGCAAGAAAAGACCCGTGGGAAGGCAAACTAGGAACAAACTGGGACACCAAACAGCTGGAATATTACACACCTTAAGTACTTCAACTTTTAAAAGATGGTGTCCCCAAAGTCGTACTCTTTTTCCCTCATTTGAGTTTTTTCCCAATTGGGTTTTCTCGAGGAGGTTTTTAACGAGGAAATGAAGGGGAAACTTCAAAATTGAGGTGCGCACAGACGAAGGCACTGGACGACTAGTTCATTGCTCGACCTCTCAATACTTTTCAAGTTCGACCAATGAAGGGACTAGATAGACTGGGACTGAGACTGAAATATCAGCAAACGCCTAGAAAATATGTAAATCTCTCCAAGTATATGAACAAAGCACAAATACATGAAGTTTATTTCTATTCTCTCTAAGCATAACTTACATTCGACCTCGGTCGAATCAACAGCTGATCGGCCTCGGCCATAACTAAGTATAGGTTACATTCGATCTCGTTCGAATAAATACCTAATCGGCCTCGACCATAACTAAGCATATGTTACATTCTACCTCGTTCGAATCAACACCTAATCGGCCCTCGGCCATAACTAAACATAGGTTACATTCGACCTCGTTCTAATCAATACCTAATTGGACCTCGGCCATAACTATGTATTGGTTACATTCGACCTCGTCGAATCAATATCTAATCGACCCTCAGCCATAACTAAGCATAGGTTATATTCGACCTCGTTCGAATCAACACCTAATCGTCCCTCGACCATAATTAAGTATGGGTTACATTCGACCTTGTTCGAATCAACACCTAATCGGCCCTCGACCATAAATAAACATATGATATTTTCGATAACTAACATCCACGGTCTCCAAAGCATGATCAAACAAAGTCTGTTTTGACCTCGTTCGATCCACTCGAGCTAAATTATTACGACCAAGAAAACCAAGGCAACCAAGCAACAAAATCAAAAAGCATACAAACCCAAACAAAAGAAAAAATGATCAGGTACAAATAACGAAACTGATATTTCATACTTAGAATATATTTTACAAAGGATCGAGAAGAATCCCACCAAAAAGCGCACAAGTCTATGTCAACACAAAAGAAGGAAAAAGAAAAGCTACTAATCGCCGCCTGGCCCAGCCGCACCGTCGGCCTGGTCGCCTAGACCATTGTCATCCGCCCCTTCACCATCACCATCTCCATCAGGATACTCATCTTCATACCAGACGTCCTCTTTAATCCGATCCACACCCGTATCCTCCTTGTTGTCATTGGCCTCCCGCGTAGCGAGATCGTAGTCACATGCGACCCGAGCTCCACATGCCTTAACACGAGCATCCTCGAGCGCGGCTTCCAAAATAGTTCTCGTCTTCATCAAATCTCTGAATATATCTAGCTGGGCTTCGACGTGAATCCACTCCTCGTATAAATCCCAAGGAACATCAGGGAAATTAGAAACATGGGAAGAGGATGGTCGAGCCAATAATTGCGCCTTCTCGGCCTCCAGAGCGGTGACCCGATCACAATGTCCAGAAGCCTCTCTCTCCAATTCTCCAATCCATTGATCAAGCCGCTCTTCTTTAAGTCTAGTCGTCTCCAAGGTAGTCTCTCGCTCGGCCCAGAGAACACATATGATCATCTCTAAAGCCTCAATCTTCCTCATAGACCCTGACCAAGCTAACTCCGCCTTCTCGAGATCCGCTGCCTTCCCGTGACCTTGCCCCTTAAAGCATCGGCTTTGAATTCACACTCCTCGACCTCGGCACGCAGCGAGAGCACCTAGGCCTGGAGATCGCCGCACTGGGCTTCGACCCCTCTACTAACCTCTAGCTCCTCCTCTTTGTCCCTTATCTCTCCCTCGAGAACACTGCATTTTTTGATGACCTTCACCAGCTTGTCATCGTTTTCCTTCAGCTCGTTTCTGAGAGCTCGGAATTTACCACCTTATCCAAACCGCCTACAAACCTCGTGATACTCACGGTATTTATCTCCATCTTCAGAAAATAGCCTTACGCCTCTCCTCCCTTTCGGGCGCTTTTAGTTTCCAAATTCACAATCTGAAGGAAAGAGGAAAAGAAAACAAAGAGTAAGAATGAAACAAACTTTGAACTCGACAAACAAAAATGAGAGGGATCGAAAAGCTTTCCTTATGAGCGAGGTCGACTATGCGCTAAGATAAGGCAGTATCCTTCAGCTTTTCGAGGGTTTTTCCCTCCACATCAGAACAGAGGGGACTAAGAGAAGGGACCACGTCTTCTGTGTCGACCAACAAATCTCGATCCATGGGGATCGCAATAGTCCGCGTGGACCCTTCCAACCATACTTCGAGTCAGGTACATTTCTCCCCCATCAGCCTCACCTCGTAGGCATCCACATCAGAGTCCATCTCGTAACCATTCTCGGCTAGACACTTTACTTTTATGTCGGCCATCGAAGAAGTATCCTTGGTCGGTCGCTAGCCGATGCTCATCCCGCCGCAAGTTATCAGCGACTCTCGCCTACGACCCTTCAGCTTCCATCATGGTTTCGGGAAGAGATATACCCTCTGCGGCTTCAGTCAACGGGGGAACCACGTGTATAATTCGGCATAATCTTCAAGCTCTATGGTCGCCGTTTCACGTATGATAAAATCTCCCATCACTGAACCCACCGTTCAGACAACCCCTTCTCCAACGTCCACCGACCTTCTCTTGGGGGGAACCAAACTACCTTCATTCGGCGACGATTCCTCATCCTCGTCCACTAAATGAAGCAAAGGAGAAGTTTGAAGCTCCGTTGTCGATATATCTGTGGGCACAGAAGAAGATGGTACATAAGCATTAGTAGGTATGGTCCAGGAACGAGCAGGCCTGGCCACAGCAGAAGAACAGACAGAGGCAAATAATCGAGCAGGCCTAGCCGCGGTCGTGGCAGGAACAAACTCCAAAGAAGAAACGTCTTTCCTCTTATAGAACGTAGGAGGATGAGCCCTCAGCCTCCCCGAGGACCCTCGAACTGAAAAAGAATAAGTTTCATCACCACCAATAATGACTTGTTGGTTCTCCAAGTACACGCAAGTATACGTGGCCGTCAAGTAATAAAGTGACTCGAAAGTCAGATGTCGAACCCACAGAGAGTTAGATTGATCGTTAACTAAGCAAACTAAAATCAATTAATTGTCCAAGATAATCAAGAGTGGTGTTTTTCTATTAATCTAATATTGCGGAAATTAAACAAATAACATCTAGTTTATCAATAATGCAAATGTGTATGATGAGATTTTAATTCAGAGAAGATGACAATTCCAGGGTTGTGGTTGGTTTATCAATCCTATTAAGTTCAATAATCACACTCATTAATCCAGATTATCTATGATTGCTAATTATCCGGATCGTTTATATGAATAGCATGTTCCCATAATACTACTCGCCTGTCCATAATATATCAATCCTATATTCTTATGGTATTGAGTCTATCACGAACGAATATAATACAGTATTCAATTAAGCAAGACTGTTAGGTATATTCCTATCCTAACCGCAAAATCTTTCTCCGAGCCACGGGTTCAGAAACAATCTCTCTCTAATTCTACTCTAATCTAAACACGGCTTTCCCAAGCATAGCATAGATAGTATGGTAAATTGGTAGATACAACAATTCACAAGTTAAAACTAGAATTGAAGAAATAAGATGATAATCCGAATAACGAAGATGTAATTAATAAACCTTGATAATCATGTCAACCAAAACCCTAAAAACTCGAGTGCTTAGCCACTCATGTTCGTAGTAACAATTTTCTAAGTATTTTGCATAAACAAAGTACAAAGAAAAGATAAAGGAATGAAGAACTCGGTGATTTTCTTCTCCAAAAGTTGTTCCACGTGATGTTCTTGTCTCCGGTCGCAAACTCCCTTAAAAATGGTGTTTAATGACTATTTATATGTGTAGGAAAAGACCTAGACGAAATAACCAAGTCCAAACCCAAAAAGAGACAAAATAGGCTTTAAAACCGGAACACGCTCTCACCTCGCTATAAGCCTCGTGGTGCAAGCTTCAACGCGCGGAACCTCTCGCTGCAGACCTGGAGACGCAAGCTCTAAAGCGCGCAAATTCCCTCGCCTCATCTTCTCTAACACGAGCTTGTACCCTCGCATCGTCTGCTGCTGCTTCATTTACCAATTTGCTGCCTAACTTCTGTATTTCACGTTTTCTCTTCTTTCCCTTACTTTTCAATTCTTTGCCTTTGTTTATTTTGTCTTCCTTTGTAATGTTTACTTTAATCCTTATATCTCCACTAATTATAATTATAACTCCATGCTTGTAATGTATAAAATACACATAAAATTTCTACTTTCTCCCAATTTCGTCTTCAACGTACCTACACATAAAATAAACTCAATTAAGCACAAATATAATATAGTTTAGCATTAAAGCCCCAAAATATAAGGTAAGTAATGCACTAAAAGTATGGAATTATAGCCAAACATCAGTACTTCACACCTAAACGTTGCTCAAACTACACTTTATATAGACACGACCTTTTTAAACAATTCTCCTAACTCATCACACTAAGAATCTTTAAAATAGACTAAGCACAAGAGTGTAACATCTTTACCTCAAGAATTGGCTCACAAGTACCATGCATTATTCACAACTCACTCACTTACTCTAACATAGAGGTCAATGACATTACCTGTCCTTCATGAATCAAGTGCTCTCACACAACAAAAGAGAGTAGTTTCACATACAATAAAATTTGAGAACAATTAGGAACTCAAGATAGAAAGAATTCACTCACTCTCAGAAATAACATTCATATGCCACAAAATATGCACCATAGGCTTGCCCGTAGTGTACTACTCTAGCAATCGAGCTCATTCAGTCTCGGATCATGTAGGACTTTAATTGGTTGTAATGTAGACTGCGCTCGGGTATGATATATTTGGATATAAGAGTGAATACACCTCCCTAAGCACTTTAATACATACACTTTAATATTCAAACCCCATACTTATATCAAACCATAACTCCACCTTCACATCAATATATATTAACTCTCCATACTTCTTTAAGCACAATTACATCAAGAGTCACCACTATCAAGGAATATTTTTCACAACAATACAACTATTTTTTTTTTCAATTTAATTGGATCTTACTTTTCAAAACAATGCACATTTCTCCTTATTTCATTAGATCCACTCAAAATCCAAACCAACCACCCCACACTTTAACTTTTACAAATTTCATAACAATTCAAGTGTGCATCAGAGATGAAAAGGTTCAAATAGATAGTTAATTCAAACAAATGGGTAAGGCTTGTAATGTGGTTGACAAAGAAACATGATTACATGCTCAAAGGGTTAACTACGATACATAACAATTAGGCGGGTAATATATATATATCTGGCTCAACAAAGAAACGCCTATATCACTTCCAAGACTGAACAAAAACTACTATTTCGCTTTGCAAACACACAGGGCAAGTTCTAGACATCAAATGCAATGCACAGAATAACACACAAACCTCACACACACATGGCACATAACTCACTCAGGATTGGATTCATCAAGACACTCTAGTCAAAGCAGTTAAGCAAATTTAAGATTATACAATTTAAGGTACTTATACAAGAGTCAAAAAACTGAGCCTAAGAATCACAACCAAAGTACTCACTATTCTCAAGGCATAACAAAGTCAAGAGATATTGCTTCAATTCAATTCATCTCACCATGGGTCCTACTCTAAAAAAAAATAAAACTAACTACATCCGGTTCAAATAAAACCCTTGAAAAAGAACTGCGACACAAAGAAAAACCAAGGGGGAATTACTATACTACCTAGAAAGAAAATCTTTTTGTCCTTTTTCCTTAGACTTAAGTCCTTCGAGAAAACTGTCTAGGAGATCCATCGTCGGGAAAAGCCTAATTTTTCTACTTCTGTTTTGGATTTTTTTTTCGATTTTTCATAGCTACTAAAATACTTCACAACTACGAAAACAAAAATATGAAGTTAACATTTTTCTATCCTACTACTAATTATCTAGATAATTCTCCCACTCTACACATAAAAGAGTGCAGTGTCCCCAATGCACAAATAAAGCAAAACAATAATAAGGGTGGAAAAGAAACTCCCTGAAAGGCCAAAGGCCGAAGCAATAGCGGCTCACGGGATACTCAGATTTCCCTCAGACATGGTCCTTGGTGTGGGCACCCCACACTTAGTTCACCATCTAACTTGCTTTTGCACTCTTCCAATGGCTTTGCCTCATATGCTTATAATATTAAAAAACAAAAACAAACACTACAACAATAATAAGATAAACAATAAAAGTAAAAGAAAGTAGTAAAGATGGGTTGCCTCCCAACAAGCGCATGATTTAGCGTCGCGACACGACACAATATCTGGTCTAATCATTAGCAAGTAACACATTCGACTTCTAACGATCAAAGTCACCTCCATAATAGTGCTTTAATCTTTGTCTGTTCACTAAGAACGTTCTCTCGCCACCTAAGATGCGCAACTCTATTGCACCATGTGGAGTGACTCTCATTACCTCAAACGGGCCCGACCATCTCGATTGAGCTTCCTCTTAAAGAGTCTCAACCTCGAATTGAACAAGAAAACCAATTGGCCCGATTCGAACTTGCGATGGTGGATATGCTTATCATGCCATCTCTTGGTATTTTCTTTATATAACTTGGCATTCTCATACGCATGCAAGCAAAACTCATCAGACTCGTTCAATTGCATCAACCGCTTTCTACTCGCTAAGTCTGCGTCAAAGTTTAGCTTCTTTATAGCCCAATAGGCCTTGTGCTCAAGTTCCACCGGTAAATGGCATACTTTCCCATAAACCAGCTTGTAAGGGGAGGTTCCGATTGGAGTTTTGTAGGCGGTCCGGTATGCCCATAGAGCATCATCACGCTTTGCAGCCCAATCTTTACTACTTGCACTAACTGTCGTCTCCACGATCTGCTTTATCTCTCTATTTGAGACTTCAACTTGCCCATAAGTCTGAGGATGGTAAGCGGTTGCAACCTTATGTTTGACCCCATATCGCACTAAGACATTTTCCAATAGCTTGTTACAGAAATGGGTGCCCCCATCACTTATCATCACTCTCGGAGTGCCGAACCTTGTAAAGATATGCTTTTTCACAAACTTGACCACAACCTTGGCATCATTGGTAGGAAGAGCTATGGCCTCCGCCCACGTCGACACATAGTCAACGGCCACCAAAATGTACTTACACCCATTGGACGAGGGAAACGGACCCATAAAATCAATTCCCCAAACATAAAAAATTTCAACTTCCATAATACCGTGCAATGGAATCTCATGCCTTTTCGTAATTGTTCTTGTTATATGGAACCTATCACATTTCCTCACGAACTCATGGGCATCTTTAAACACCCTAGGCCAATAGAAACCCGATTGCAACACCTTAACTGCTATTTTGTCACCCGCATGATGACCACCATAAGGCGATGCATGTAATTCATGTAAGATATCATTTATTTCATATTCGGGCACACATCTTCTCATTAACTGATCAATACAATATTTGAACAGAAATGGCTCATCCCACACATATGACCTCACATCTCGCAAGAACTTCTTTTTAGCATAATGTTCAAGATCAGGCGGCATATATCCACTTGCTAGATAGTTCACAAAATCTGCATACTATGGTACCTCCCCAGCAGTAATGGCCAACAATTGTTCATCCGGGAATGTTTCCTTGACGACATCTCCCTCAGCTACATGATTCCGAGTTTCTAACATGGACAAGTGATCAACAACTTGATTCTTTGTTCCTTTACGGTCTCGGATCTCCAAGTCAAATTCCTGCAAGAGTAAAACCCAACGGATTAGCCTTGGTTTAGCATCTTTCTTTTCAAACAAATACCTGATGGCTGCATGGTCTGTGTAGACGATGACTTTGATGCCAACCAAATAGGCTCGAAATTTATTGAACGCCCACACTACAACAAGAAACTTCTTTTCTATCACAATATAATTTATTTGAGCAGGAGTGAGATTCTTACTTGCGTAGTAAATGGAGTGAAGTATTTTTCTCCTCCTCTAGCCCAATACGACCCCTATTGCCCCATCACTGGCATCACACATCAGCTCAAATGGCTCATTCCAGTCAGGAGCCACTATGATTGGTGCACTCACTAACTTCCTTTTCAGCTCTCGAATGCTTTTAGAAAAGCATCATCAAACTTGAACGACATATCCTTCTGTAACAACTTGCACAAAGGAGAGGAAAATTTTGAGAAATCTTTTATAAATCGGCGATAAAAACCTGCATGTACCAGAAAACTCCTAACTCCTTTCACTGAAATTGGTGGTGGCAACTTTTCAATTGCTTCCACCTTAGCCTTGTCAACTTCCAGTCCATCTTTGGACACCTTGTGTCCCAGCACTATACCTTCACGTACCACAAAATGGCACTTTTCCCAATTCAGTACCAGATTTGTCTCCTCACACCTGGCAAGCACTTTAGTAAGATTGGTCAATAATTCATCAAAAGAAGGACCAAACACAGAAAAATCATCCATAAAAACCTCTACAAACCGTTCCACCATATCGGTGAAAATAGTCATCATACACCTTTAAAAAGTCGCAGGTGCATTACACAACCCGAATGTAATTCTCTTAAATGCATAAGTGCCATAAGGGCATGTAAAAGTGATCTTTTATTGATCTTCCAGGGCAATAGCAATCTGATTATACCCCGAATAGCCGTCAAGGAAATAATAGTATTCCTGTCCGGCTAACCTATCAAGCATTTGATCAATGAATGGGAGAGAGAAGTGATTCTTTCGTGTAGCATTATTAAACTTCCTATAGTCTATGCATATTCGCCAACCAACATAGTTCTTGTTGGGATTAATTCATTTTGTTCATTTACTACAACAATCATACCCTACTTTTTAGGTACACATTGAACATGGCTTACCCACTTGTTATCGGAGATAGGAAATACTATACATGCGTCGAGCTACTTAATTACTTCTTTTCTTACCATCTCTTTCATGATTGGATTTAGGCGGCGTTGATGTTCCACGCTAGGCTTGTGTCCCTCCTCTTTGTGTATACAGAATGTAGGGCTAATACCTTTTATGTCAGACATTGTCCAACCAATGGCATGCTTGTGCTCCCTCAACACCCTTAAGAGCTTTTCTTCATGCAATTCAGACAAATGAGAAGAAACAATCACAGGTAAAATGTTAGAATTTCCCAAAAATGCATAATGAAGATGAGATGGTAAGCATTTAAGTTCCAATTTTGGGGCCTCCTCAACTGAAGGTTTAGGAGGCGGGCCAATTGGCCTATCCATAGGCTCAAATTGGGATCTTTCTCTTATGTATTCACACGATGCATCCATAATTTGCAACATCTCCTCAACCTCTTCTTCAAGTTCCAAGTGATCGAACAACATCTCATCAACCTCTTCTTCAAGTTCCAAGTGATCGAACAACGTCAATGCCTTTTATAGTGCATATTCTTTTAACACCCTTAGCTCTACGACTAGTTCATTTATCTACACCACTTAAATCATGGCTAGGTCCTCGTAATGACGAGGAAACTAAATGGCTCGATATACATTAAAGACTACTTCTTCATGTCCACCCTCAGGATCATCTTACCTTCTCGGACTTTGATAATCACATTTCCAGTGGCCAAAAGAGGTCATCCCAAGATGATAGGAACTAACTCATCAACCACATAATCTAGGATGATAAAATCTACAAGAAAAATAAACTTCCCAGTCTGCAGCAGGATGTCCTCAATTACCCCCTCAGGATAAACATAATATCTATCAGCTAACTGTAGCATCACCATGGTGGGTCTCGGAGCTCCTAAGCCCAATTGTTTGAACACTAACAACGACATCAGATTGATACTTGCACCCAAATCACACAATGCTCTACCCACATCAAATTTACCAATCCTCACGGGGATGGTAAAACTACCAGGATCCTTAAGCTTTTGTGGAAGCTTATGTTGAATCCTGGAAGTGCACTCTTCAGTAAGTGCTACGGTCTCAAACTCAGTTAACCTCCTTTTGTTTTCCACTATGTCCTTAATATATTTTGCATATTTTGGGACCTCACGAAGCATGTCCACCAAAGGGATGTTTAAGTGTATCTACTTCAGCATATCTAGGAATTTGTGAAACATGTGTTCTTCATTCTTCTTTCTCAATCTTTGAGGAATAGTAGGTGGCACCCTTTTTGATTTTTTCTCAGAATCTGTTTTGTTTCTCTCATCTACCTCTACAGGTTTTGGCACTCTTTCTTCTTTGAGTCCAGACTGCTCCTTTTTCCTCTTAGGAACTTCTACCAACTGTCTCCCATTTCTCAATGTCACTGCATTGACTTGAGGATTTTTCTATGTATCACTTGGAAAAGCTCCAACATGTCTAGTATTCTGATTGTTAGCTATTTGACCAAACTGCCTCTCTAGATTTCTGAATTTTGTGCGCAATTGTTGATTGTCTATCAGAAGCCTTTTCATAATGTCAGTCAAACTCTCTTCTGCTTGCTGTGGAGGTTGAGGTGGATGATTGTAATTCGCTTGAGGCCTGAGATTCTTATTTCCACCCCAAGAGAAGTTAGGATGATTCCTCCAGTTCGGATTGTATGTGTTACCATATTGAACATTTTGATTCATCGGCCCTCTATATTATTGCCCCACGTAGTAGATGAATTCAGGATTCACAGGGCATATGTCACTTGAGTGACCTTCACCACATAACTCACAACAAGTAGACATCTGTTGCACATGCTGCATCTTTTGTGCTTGGTGCATTGTCATTTTATTCATCTGATTTTCTAATCTTGCTATATCTGCCCTCATGGCCGAGAAATCATCAAGCTCGATCACACATGCTGCCTTTTATTTAAGTGCTCTCCGTGGTTCCCCATCTCCTTGCCAATTATTATCATTAGCAGTGAAATTGTTTAGCAGGATCTAGATCTCACTATACGGTCTTGCCATGAAGCTACCCCCACATGATGAGTCAAGATTCATCTTTGATGCCTCGTCCAACCCATCAACGAAAGTATTACCCAACACCTCATCAGTCTGACAATGGTGTGGGCAGTCTGAGTAGCTTCTTGTATCTTTCCCAAGCTTGTCGAAGAGTCTCTCCATCTCGTTGTCGAAACCCAAGAATCTGGCTCCTCAGCGACTTTGTCTTCTTAGTGGGAAAAAAATTGATTAAGAATTTCCTTGCCAGATCATCCCAATCGTGGATTGAGTTCACGGGCTCCTT
Source organism: Nicotiana knightiana (assembly GCA_005239525.1). Taxonomy (NCBI): domain Eukaryota; kingdom Viridiplantae; phylum Streptophyta; class Magnoliopsida; order Solanales; family Solanaceae; genus Nicotiana; species Nicotiana knightiana. The sequence goes on along the minus strand of ML384559.1, from coordinate 7,937 downwards.
TTGCAACCATTCCTTTGCTTTCCCCAACAGTGAAAAGGGAAACAATGTCATCCTGACATAATCCTTGGAAATGTTCAGATAATTATAAGTGTCTGTAATTTCCAGGAAGTTCTGAATGTGACTATGCGGGTTTTCATGAGATAGACCCACATATTGCCCTGTGGATTGAATCAGTTGTACAATGTACTGTTTAAGTTCAAAGTGACCCGTGATGTCAGGCTTCACAATCGTCTGAGTCATAAGATCCAGATTGGGCTTTGCAACTTCTATCATCGGACACTCTTCATTAACTGCCATCTCTATTGGTTGTGGATGAATTACGATGTCCAACTCTCTTTCAATTCTAGTTCCAGATTCAACTTCCCTCCTCACTCTATGAAGTGTTCGTTCGATTTCAGGATCAAGAGGAAGGAGATTTTTTGCTCTTCTACTCCTCCTCATTCAAGAGAAAAGCCTGTGTTATCACAAATTAAGCAAACTAAAAAAACTAAAACTTGAACAAATAATGAATAAAATCTTAACTCGAATAAACAATCAATAACTAAGTCCCCGACAACGGTGCCAAAAACTTGTTGGTTCCCCAAGTGCATGCAAGTATACGTGGTCGTCAAGTAATAAAGTGATTCTAAAGTCGGATGTTGAACCCACAGAGAGTTAGATTGATCGTTAACTGAGAAAACTAAAATTAATTAATTGTTCAAGATAATCAAGAGTGGTGTTTTCCTATTTGTCTACTATTTCAGAAATTTAAAAAGTAACAACTAATTTATCAATAATGCCAATGTGTATCCATGAGATTTTAATTCAGAGGAGATGACAATTCCAGGGTTGTGGTTGGTTTATCAATCCTATTAAGTTCAATAATCACACTAGTTAATCCAGATTGTCTATGGTTGCAAATTAACCAGATCGTTTATATGAATAGCATGTTCCCACAATATTACTCGCTTGTCCACAATATATCAATCCTATATTCCTATGATATTGAGTCTATCATACTCGAATATAATACGGTATTCAATTAAGCAAGATTGTTAGGTTATTCCTATCCTAACCGCGAAATCTTCCCCGAGACACGGGTTCAGAAACAAGCTCTCTCTAATTCTACTCTAATCTAATCACGGCTTTCCCAAGCATAACATAGATAGTAGGGTGAATTGGTAGCTACAACAATTCACAAGTTAAAACCAGAATTAAAGAAACAACCAAAAGATGATAATCCGAATTAACGAAGATGTAATTAATAAACGTTGATAGTCATGTCAACCACAACCCTTGAAACTCGAGTGCTTAACCACTCATGTTCGTAGTAACAATTTTCTAAGTATTTTGCATAAACAAAGTACAAAGAGAAGATAAAGGAATGAAGATTTCTTCTCCAAAAATTGTCCACGTGATGTTCTTGCCTCCGGTCGTAAAACTCCCTTAAAAATAATGTTTATTGACTATTTATATTTATAGCAAAAATACCTAGATGTAACCTAATTCAAATTCAAAAAGAGACAAAATTAGCTTTAAAACCCGGAATACGCTCGCACCTTGCTATAAGCCTCGCGGCGCGAGCTTCACCGCGCGGAACCTCTCGCTGCAGATCTGTCAAAGCAAGATTTAACGTGCGCAAATTCCCTCGCCTCGCCTGCTCTAACGTGAGCTTGTACACTCGCGTCGCCTGGGGCTGCTTCATTTACCAATTTGCTGCCTAACTTCTGCATTTCACGTTTCTCTTCTTTTCCTTGCTTTTCGATTCTTTGCATTTGTTTGTTTTGTCTTCCTTTGTAATGTTAACTTTAATCCTTATATCTTCACTAATTAAATAATCATAAATCCATGCTTGTAATGTATAAAATACACATAAAATCTCTACTTTGCTTCTAATTTCGTCTTCAACGTATCTATACATAAAATAGACTCAATTAAGTACAAATATAACATAATTTAGCATTAAAGTCCCAAAATGTAAGGTAAATAGTGCACTAAAAATATAAAATTATAGCCAAACATCAGAACCATAGCGTGCAAGCAACCATGTGGTCATAAGAGAACTAAAAATATAGACGAACTCATCAGCAAAGGAAAAAGCAGGCCCGAACCTCTTGAGAAAGCCTGTCCACTCACGAGTCTCCACGTGTGAGGCAGAATTCGGCCAACCCGGTTGGAAATGTCCCCAACCACTACTAAAAATTCGAGAAAAAACGACCACAAAAGCGACAAAAGTTGGTCCCTAAACAGTGAAAAGCGACCAAAATGCGTCCAAACTGGCTTGGTCGCTATTTTGGTGGTCCCTTTAAATTAGGGACCAAAGTTGGTCGCTAATTAGCGACCAACTTTGGTCTCTAAAGTAAAAGGACCAAATATTCTGGGTATACAATATAGCGACCAACTTTGGTCGCTACAATATTTTAATAATATAAATTTAGCGACCACAGTTGGTTGCTTATTTATAATTTTTTTAAATTTTTTTAAAAAAATAAGCGACCACAATTGGTCGCTAATTTATAGAATTTAATTTTTTTTTTGTACATAAGCGACCAAAATTGGTCACTAATTCCCAGAATTTTTATTTTTTTAAAAGTATAGCGACCAAAGTTGGTCGCTTTTCTGAAAATCTGGGTTAATTAGCGACCAACTTTGGTCGCTATTACCCAGAAAAAAAAAATTATATATAAAAGCGACCAACTTTGGTCGCTTTTCTGGGTATAATTTTGGCAGAAACTGCCTGTTTTGGCAACTACACCACCTGCCAGCATACCAAATTCCCTATTACAAGCAACGATAACAACAATAAAATCACAACAACAACAACAACAACAACAACAACATTAAAACCAACAAAGTAAAGTTCAATAGAAAACACATTAAACTAATAAAACTAAGTTAAAGGTTATTACAAGACCATTCGAAAACCGGTTCTATTGTCTAGTTCAAAGTATATAAAAGTACTCAAGGAAAACTAAGTATATAAAACTAAGTGTTCTTTCAGCATACTCGTCCGAAAGTTGGATTGCCTTGCCCGAATCATTAGGTGGATGACTGCGTATGAATTCCTCCATGTCATCTGTGAAGCGACCCTATAAGAAAAATTACATTGAATTAGTAAATCAAAATACTTAATGAAAAGTAAAAAACTTACATGTACAGTCGAGAATCGGCCCTCGACCCACCTTTCTGGATCAGTCTCTTTCTTCTTCTTTACAATATGAGTCTCATTGAATAGCTCATCTTGCTTCATTGGCATCATAAAGTTGTCTAGTGGCTTTGGTGATTATTCTCGTAGTAATATTACTCGGGATGAACTTGAATACAGAGAATAAATTGGATATAGTACCTGACAGGGTGTGTCTTTGATCGATTGTTGTTCTCATTAGCGACAATGATAATGAGAAGGCAATGGAATGTGTTTCAAACAGTGATGGTGTAGGTAGAAATTTAACATTTCCTAAGTTGATAAAAGAAGAGGTTATAGAGGGATTCTCTACTTCATTTTCCAAACGCTTCTCTAAGGAAGAGAAGTTTGGAGAAATCTCCTCTTGGAAAATGAAGTAGAGAATTCCTCTATAACCTCTTCTTTTATCTACTTAGGAAATGTTAAATTCCTACCTACACCATCATTGTTTGAAACACATGCCATTGTCTCCTCATCATCATTGTCACTAATGAGAACAACAATTGAAGACCCACTCTGCCAGGTACTGTATCCAAGTTATTCTTGGTGGAAATTCCATTGCATGTCTAATAAAGTCATCAACC
>MDKJ01301459.1:0-29770 GCA_005239525.1 Nicotiana knightiana | reverse complement strand
CCCTAGATTATATTTGCAGCGCCCGTTTAGTCTTTCTATAAGACATAGTTGAGCGTGATCAAACGACTTGAGCCTTGATATACTGAAGACCTCGATAGTGATGTCATCCTTGTGAAGTAAGCGATGGAGGTGATTGAAATGTCCCCTCGGTACAATTTCCTAAACCATTAATGCTTGTTAGTGGACGGTCGACCACTAGCTGTAATGACCCGGCCGGTTGTTTTGAGAATTTAAGCTCCGTTCAGTGGTATAAGGCCTTAAGAAGCTTCATATTATGTAAATCGACATGCGTGCATGGTTGGATTCAATTACCACATGCTTCAGATTCGAAGTGGAAGAAGGATTCTAGTTTTGGAAGCTTAAGGGGTGAAAATTTGATCGAAATTTGACTTTTTGTGTAAACGACTACTGAATGAATTTTGGATGATGTCATCAACTTCGTATGGTGAATTTATACTTAGTTGTGCTCCCGGATTCATATTTGGAGGTCAGTAGGATAATTTGAGGCATTTCGACGAAAATTGGAAAAGTTGAAGTTTGGAAAATGGAGAAGTTTGACCAATAGTTGACTTTGGTGACACCGGGGTCAGAATGCGATTCGAGAGTTGGAACATCTCTGTTAAGTAAATTGGGACTTGCCTGCATAATTTGATGTCATTCCGGGTTGGTTTGATAGGTTTCGGCACAAGTTGTAGAAGTTGGAAGATTTGGAAGTTCATAAGTTCAATTCATGGTGCGATTTGTAGTTTTGTCGTTGTTTGATGTGATTTGAGGCCTCAATCGGGTCCATGTTAGGTTATTGAACTTATTGATATGTTCGGACGGGGTCCAGAGGGGCTCGGGTAAGTTTCGAATATGTTTGGGTTGTGTTGCACTCATTTTTTTTATGTTTCGGCGTCGTTTCTTCAAGCATAAATGGTACCACATTAAGAAAATCAGCTCCAATTTATGTTTTTATTGAATCATTAGATCCGTATCATAATTATGGAGCTATAGCAAAAAGAATAATCGAATTTAGACATCGTATGAGGAAGTTAGGCTCATTTTAGTGTCAAAGAAGAGAGCTGGTGCTGGTGTTTCAAAGGAGCGAAGTTGGGTCCGCATGCGCGGAGCCGCAGGTGCACAAAATGGTCCGAAAATGTGAAATTGACAGCTGGAAACGCAAAGGTGCGGGTATTTTGGTCGCAAATGCGAAAATCCCTAAGTATAGAAAAATCAGACCGCGTCATTTTAGTATTTTGAGCATATCTTGAGTTCTAGAGCTCCGATTGAGGTGATTTTTGCGGCGTTCTTCTCGTCTTTTATTTGGGGTCAGTATCAAAGTATTATTTTGTATTTTACTATGATTAAATAATTTCATTTTTTTGAATTGATCCATGTTTTGATTGGAGAATTGGGGGTTTTTATCCAAAACTTTTCTAAAGAGAATAATTGGGTTTGAACATCGATTTGGTATCAGGATTTGATGAAATTAGTATGGTTGGACTCGTAATTGAATGGGTATTTTTGTAATTTTCTTGGGTTTCGAGATGCGGTCCCGGGGTCGACTTTTGGGTTGATTTCTAGATTTTTGTAAAGATTAAGACTTTATGATCCGGAATAGTCCCTTACGAGTTTTATTTGTGTTTTGAAGTTATTTTGATTAGATTTGAGCCATCCGGAGGTATTTTCATCGGCGGAGTTCAGTTTAGAGTACCGATTTGTCATTTTTGAGATAAGTATCTTGCTTAACCTTGTGTGGGGGAATTGCCCTTTAGGATTTGAGTCTTCTATGTTGATTGTAGTACGTGTACGCGAGGTGCCGAGTGCGTGCTCAGACTTATGTGTAGAAGATTGACCTTTTAGGTTCTTAGGTCCTTATATTCCCTGTGAATGAAGTTGTATTTGTTAAGAATGAGTTCCTGACTACTAGTTTCATCTCTACCTACTTAAATTAGAATTTCTTGCTTTTAGATTCACTCTATTGCCTATTTGACTCCTAATTGACTTAACTGAAGGTTTTACCTCTTCTACCGTTATGCTATACTTTTCATAACCTTCCTATCTAATTAAAATTAGTATTATCTTATCCTATAATTGTTTAGCCCTGATTGGAGTTACGAGTATCTTTTACTGCTTACCCTTATTTGAATTGTTGAATATCTCTCATAATTGCGCAACCTCATAAGGAGTTTAGATAACGTATATCTTAGTCAACTTGTCCTTCCTTGTAATTATTTGACTTGTGTTGGCTTCTTATTGTTGGCTTGAATATTGTGGATTCATTGCTACGTCTTGTTTTTCCTTGGTTAAGCTGTTCTCTTTACACTTAGCATTCTTTATTGTGACTATTCCTTATGAATGATGTTCTATTGTTTCTTTGTGAATTGAAGTTCTTGTATTTATTTACTCATCGTACTTTGTATTATTGTCATTGTTGCTTTGTATTTGATGTGGTGATGTACGAGTTTTCTGCCATGCTATAATTGTTGTCTTTGTTTGTTGCACTGCATATTTACTTTGGGGACTACACACATATTCTAGGAGATCCCCCATGTATTGCATATTTACTTTGGGGACTACAGACGTATTCTGGAAGATCCCCCCTGCACTGCATATTTACTTTGGGGACTACAGACGTATTTTGGGAGATCTCCCCAGTATTGCATATTTATTTTGGGACTACGAAAGTATTCCGAGAGATCCCTTTGTACTGCATGACTAATTCTGAACAACGGGACGGAATCCCGGTTGATTTATCTTGAAGAAACTATGTTCGAAAGATATTTATTTGAAAAGTGTAGTTGAAAAGCATTTACCTTGAAGAAAACTATGTTTGAAAGACATTTATTTGAAAAGTATAGTTGAAAAGTATTTACCTTGAAGAAAACTATGTTTTAAAGACTATTATTTCAAAAGGTATGTTTGAAAAGCATTTATCTTGAAGGAATTACGTTTGAAGATTTTCTTTCTGCAAAGTATATATTCAGAGGAAGTATATTTCAAAGGAATTTTCTATTTCAAATGATTATATTTTTAAGTTTTCAATATAAACTTGCGGGGGGAGAGGTTACACTCGAAGATTTGACCAATTTATTGGGGTTGTTGGCTAAGGCCTGATGTGGAAACTATTGCAGTGCTGAGTTACTACTTTTTCATACCGTATTGTGGTTTCCGATTTTTGGCTTGTGCTCCCGTCCATCCTTTTGTGTATTATTATGATGTTCCGTTGTTGTTTGCTGTATTTCCTTCCGCATTGTAGTTGTTATGTTGTTAAATATATTGTGTAGTCATTAGATAGATGTCATGTTCTGTCATTCCTATATTTATTCCTGTTTAATTTGTTAGAATAGTGGGTGTCTTGACTAGTCCTCGTCACTACTTCACCGAGGTTAGTCTTGATACTTACTGGGCACCGCTGTGATGTGCTCATACGACTCTACTACACATTTTTGTGCAAATTCCAGGTTTCCCATAGCCGGCCGCTTGATTGTTTGCAACGCGGTTGCTGTTGAGGAGACTCAAGGTAAAACCGCTTCAGCGTTCGCACTTTCGGAGTCACCGTCTTATTTTTCTGTTTGAACTGTTGTACTTATTTATGAATAATGGTATTTTAGGAGTTATAATGTAAAATTCTATAAAACTTATGACTTGTACTTACCGGGTTTTGGGAATATGTGTAATGTGTAGAGATTATTCCAAAAAACACTTAGATGATTCTTATATTATAATTGATGTTGTCAGTGATAGGCTTATCTAGTCCTTAAGAATAGGTGCCTTCACGATACCCAACAGAGGGAAAATGGGGCCGTGACAAGTTGGTATCAGAGCCCTAGGTTCATAGGTGCTACGAGTCATAAGCGAGTTTAGTAGAGTCTAGCGGATCGGTACAGAAACGTCTGTACTTATCTTCGAGAGGCTACCGAACTATTAGGACAATTCCATTTCTTTAATTCCTATCGTGCGAGTTCATTGGCCTTGAAGTTTGAAATTTATCATTCTATTCTCTCACAGATGGTGAGGACACGAGCCGCGGTTCCTGATGATGTTACCCCCGAGACAGATGTCGCTAGGGGCAGAGGCCGAGGTCGACGAGGAGCACGTGCCGCAGTTAGGCCACCTACCAGAGCAGCCGTTTAGGAGCCACAAGCAGTTCCAGTTGGGGGGCAGGCACCAGAGGTGCCTGTTGTTACCCCGGGCTTCAGGAGACTTTAACACAATTTCTGAGCATGTTTGGTACATTGGCTCAGGCGGAGTTATTTCAGGTTACACCAGTTACTTCACCGACCAGGGGAGGAGCCCAAACTCCCATCATCCACACTCTAGAGCAACGATTTCACGGTGGTCAGGCTCTTGGTGTCATAGTGACACAACATGTGATTCCAGTTCAGCTCATGGTTAGAGCAGCAACATCTGAGGGAGATCAGCTTAGATTTTCAAGGTTCAAGAGATATAAACCTCCTACGTTCAGAAATATAGCTTCAGAGAGTGCGCAGGGTTTTCTGGGGGAGTGCCATAGCATCCTCCGCACTATGGGTATGGTTGGGACGCGTGGGGGTTGCTTTTACTATGTTCCATCTTGAGGGAGCGGTTTATCAGTGGTGGAGGGCATATGAGACGGGTAGCCCGACAGATGTAGCTTCACTTACAAGGTTTCAGTTTTCAGAGATGTTTTTGAGAAAGTTTGTACCTCAGTCCCTTCGGGATGCATGGCACACGGAGTTTGAGCAGTTGCATCAGGGCACTATGTCAGTATTAGAGTATGCCGTCAGATTAAGTGATTTGGCCAGAAATGCACATGCCTTGGTCGTTATAGTTAAAGGGCGAGTCCTTAAGATTCATTGAGGGGCTCAGCATGATATTTGGTTCATCATGGCTCGAGAGTTAGAGTCATATGTTTCGTTTCATCAGGTGGTAGGGATCGCTCGCCGGTTAGGGGGCATGTGGGACTGGGAGAGAGAGGACATATGATATCAGGAGACAGAGTATAGGGAGGTGAGGAGGCCTCGTAGTCCTGAGAGATCTACTGGTCCTTATTTTGGAGGCAGGGTACTACATGGTAGAAGTTTGTGGGTCAGCCAGTTCAGTTTGCTCTTTCGGCTTCCCGCAATATTTCAGGTGCTCATGGGTCTCAGAGTACTCGTAGTGCTCAGTTTCCACAGCCACGTATGTAGAGAGGTTGCTTTGAGTGTGGAGATATAAGCTACATTGTGAGAGATTGTCCTAGGATTCGGGCAGGTGTGTCACAATGAGTTATTCAGGTGAGTAGAGGGCGCCCAAGAGGGGGAGGCACGGCCCGTTGATGTATTTCATATAGTAGACTGGAGGCCGTTGTGCCAGATATTATCAAACATGTATGTTTTGATATGTTACATAGGCGTTTGGGTCGATTTCTAGATTGTTGTAAAGATTAAGACTTTATGATCCGGAATAGTTCCTTACGAGTTTTATTTGTGTTTTGAAGTTATTTTGATTAGATTTGAGCCGTTCGGAGGTTTTTTTACCCGCGGAGTTCATTTTAGAGTACCAGTTAGTCGTCTTTGAGGTAAGTATCTTGCCTAACCTTGTGTGGGGGTATTACCCCTTAGGATTTGAGTCTTCTATGTTGATTGTATTACGTGTATGCGAGGTGACGAGTGTGTGCTCGGACTTATGTTTAGAAGATTGACCTTTTAGGGTTCTTAGGTCATTATATTCCCTGTGAATGAAGTTGTATTTGTTAAGAGTGAGTTCCTGACTACTAGTTTCATCTCTACCTGCTTAAATTAGAATTTCTTGCTTTTAGATTCACTCTATTGCCTATTTGACTTCTAATTGACTTAACTGAAGGTTTTACCTCTTCTACCGTTATGCTATACTTTTCATAAACTGCCTATCTAATTAAAATTAGTATTATCTTATCCTATAATTGTTTAGCCTTGATTGGAGTTACGAGTATCTTTTACTGCTTACCCTTATTTGAATTGTTGAATATCTCTCATAATTGCGCAACCTCATAAGGAGTTTAGATAACGTAAATCTTAGTCGACTTGTCCTTACATGGAATTATTTGACTTGTGTTGGCTTCTTACTGTTGGCTTCAATATTGTGGATTCATTGCTACGTCTTGTTTTTCCCTGGTTAAGCTGTACTCTTTACACTTAAAATTCTTTATTGTGACTATTCCTTATGAACGATGTTCTATTGTTTCTTCGTGAATTGAAGTTCTTGTATTGATTTACTCATCGTACTTTGTATTATTGTCATTGTTGCTTTGTATTTGATGTGGTGATGTGCGAGTTTTCTGTTATGCTATAATTGTTGTCTTTGTTTGTTGCGATGCATATTTACTTTGGGGACTACAGACGTATTCTGGGAGATCCCCCCTGTACTGCATATTTACTTTGGGGACTACAGACGTATTCTGGGAGATCCCCCTGCACTGCATATTTACTTTGGGGACTACAGACGTATTCTAGGAGATCCCCCCTGTATTGCATATTTATTTTGGGACTACAGAAGTATTCCGGGAGATCCCCTTGTATTTCATGACTAATTCTGAACAACAGGACGGAATCCCGATAGATTTATCTTGAAGAAACTATGTTCGAAAGATATTTATTTGAAAAGTGTAGTTGAAAAGCATTTAACTTGAAGAAAACTATGTTTGAAAGAAATTTATTTGAAAAGTATAGTTGAAAAGTATTTACCTTGAAGAAAACTATGTTTGAAAGACTATTATATCGAAAGGTATATTTGAAAAGCATTTATCTTGAAGGAATTACGTTTGAAGATTTTCTTTCTGCAAAGTATATATTCAGAGGAAGTATATTTCAAAGGAATTTTCTATTTCAAATGATTATATTTTTATGTTTTAAATATAAACTTGCTGGTGAGAGGTTACACTCGAAGATTTGACCAATTTATTGGGGTTGGCTAAGCCCTGATGTGGAAACTATTGCAGTACTGAGTTACTACTTGTTCTTACCGTATTGTGGTTTTCGATTTTTGGCTTGTGCTCCCGTCCATCCTTCTGTGTATTATTATGATGTTCCGTTGTTGGTTGTTGTATGTCCTTCCGCATTGTAGTTGTTATGTTGTAAACTAGTGTAGTCATTAGATAGATGTCATGTTCTGTCATTCCTATATTTATGCATGTTTAATTTGTTAGAATAGTGGGTGTTTTGACTAGTCCTCGTCACTACTTCACCGAGGTTAGTCTTGATACTTACTGGGCACCGCTGTGGTGTGCTCATACTACTCTACTGCACATTTTTGTGCAGATTCCAGGTTTCCCATAGCCGGCCGATTGATTGTTAGCAGTGCGGTTGCTGTTGTGGAGATTCAAGGTAAAACCGCTTCAGCGTGTTTCAGAGTCAGCGTCTTATTTTTTTGTTCGCACTGTTGTACTTATTTATGAACAGTGGTATTTTAGCAGTTATAGTGTAAAATTCTATAAGGCTTATGACTTGTACTTACCGGGTTTTGGGAAGATGTGTAATGTGCAGAGATTATTCCAAAAAGCATTTAGATGATTCTTATTTTATAATTGATGTTGTTAATAATAGGCTTACCTAGTCCTTAAGACTAGGTGTAGTCACGATGCCCAACGGAGGGAAAATTGATTTGTGACACTAGCACCACCGAATCATCGCCGTAACTCTATAAATATAGACTTTTTTGTTGAATCAAACTTTTACTTTCACCTTCATCAAATTTTCTAAGTCTCTCAAACTCTCTCCATCTCTTTTCTTTCATCACCCGTAGTCAGCTTTGTTAGTCTCAAAACACCAAGTTCCACCTCTTTCCTCCTCTTTCTACCTAAATCTATGGCGAAAACCTCAAAAACTATTCCTCAAAAGGAGAAAGCATCCTCCTCTTCTTCCCGGCCGGCTGGTGACAAAACGCCGGTGGAACCGCTCCCTCTTGAGTATGTTCCCGACCCTTATGTCTTAAAAACTTACTTCAAGGTCGAGAACCTCCATCGATCCCTGGCTGATGTGAGCACGTGTCGAGATATATCTTCTCGATAACATCGGGCTATCTTGAGGATGTAAAGAGGGATTGTAACTGGGGGGTCAAGGTCGTGGTACAAATCCCTACTCCTGAAGAGAGTATTACCACTCATGTGGAGGGATTTCTAAGTGTTTACACTTACCCTTTCACACTGGGTCCTCTCGAACCAGTTATCATCGACTTCTGCAAGAGGTACCAGGTCACCCTCAACCAAGTTCACCCCTCTTTCTGGCGAATCATGATCATGCTCCAATTCTTTTCCAGCAAGGTCGAGGGGTTGCCGTTCACCCTCAGCCATCTCATGCGACTATATCGACCCCGACTCTTTCGAGGGTTGATCAACTCCAACGCCGAGCAACAAAGGCTTTGTTATCAAGTGTCGATGAGGACAAGGATCGGGGTTGGATGAGCCAGTTCGTACGGGAGAGGACCTGCGATCTCATCCCAAAGGAGAAATTGTCATTCCCCGAGAAGTGTAACCCCGAGCGTAAGTAACATCTCACCCATTAGTTTCCATATTCCCGTTCCTTGCTTTACATAATACCTTTGTTTGTCATGTAGCAATTGCCTGGATGCCTCGAGCGATTCCTGACCTCGAGGACTGGGTACATCCGTTGGCCTCAACTTCCTCCTATGCCGAGCGCTGCTGGCATGACTTGGCAAAGGGAAAATGGGAGGCAAATAATCACAGTGAGTGTTTCTCTCTTGTTTTCGAGGTACTACTCATGCTCCTTTTTCTCACCAAATTTCCTTTTTTTGCCCTGAACAAGGACACGATCTTAAGGTCTCCGAGTGGTGAGGAAGATATTAAGTCCCCGGTTACAAAACCGGGTAAAGATAACAAGAGGAAGAGGATCTCGGAGCCCGAGGACCCCAAACATAAAAACGCTCCAACTCGAAGTCGCAGGGGAAATGTCATCCCTCTGACTGTAGAGTCGGTCCAACAACTGAGGGAAGAAGAAGAGGAAGATGAGGGAAATGATTCGGCGCTGGTGATTTGAGTAAGGAAGCCCGCCGAGGCTGCCAAACCTTCAAAGTCAGAGTCGGTTGTCGAGACCTGACCTAGCGATGAGGAGGCCTTGAAGAAAGATTGGGGAAAAGTCCCCGAATCACCCGAGGTCGATATTGTCCCTCGACTAGCAACAGACATACCGGAGGGGGGCAGTTCTGAGACCCCCAAGGCTGAACAGAGCACCCTGAGCGACTCGCTCGGGGCTGTGATAGCAGGTCACTCTCCTTCTCTACCGGCCTTTTTCGAGGAGGCTATAATAGATGCTCGGGCTCTAAGGACCCCTGACATAGGCAAAGTCCCTAGTGAAGAGGATCCCTCTCGGGATTACTTTACCGGGGTCAATGATGCTGCTGATCTCAATGATGCGTCTACCCTCTTTGAAGAAGCCCAATGACTTTTATCTTGAGTAAGTGCTAATCTCCGTTATTGAAATTTTATTTTTCTTTTTCTTCCTTCAACCTAACTTATATATTTCTTCTCATATAGTCTTTTACCAAGTCTCGGGCCGATCTGAGCCAATGTGAGGCCGAGCTCCAAAGGACCTCGGAGGAGTGGAATGCATTAAAGCTCCTTTGCGGGAAAAAAGATGAAGAGCTCAGGGACCTTCGAGCAGACTTGGCCAAGGCTCGTAAGGAAGAGACCGAGCTAAACGAGCAGGTGAATGTTCTTTTGAAAAAATACAGATTTGATCCAAGGGTGACTGCCAAAAAAAATAAAGAGTTGCATCAAAAAATTCCGGGGGGGGGGGGGGAAGTCGATCTAGTTAAAGATGACTGCCATCGGTGGAAGGAAGGCATGGACCGCCTTGCTGCGAAGAAGGAGAATGCCTTGGCCCAACTGTCATCGGCCGGAGTTTAACTCCGGAATGCTGGGGAGAAACGTTTGGTCATGGCAAAAATAATCGAAGAGCTCGAAGAAAGACTTGCTGAGGCCCAAGACGAGGTTGAAAAGGCGAAGGCCCAAGCTGATAAGTCAATAGCTATATACTTGACTGATGTCGAGGCTACTCAAACCCAGCTGAGGGAGGCCAGCGATCAAGCACGATGGAGTACTGATCTGGCTAAGTGCCAATATCGAAGGGAGACCCTCGAGGAAATTCATGCTCGAGGTTTTGACCTCTTCGAGGAGATAGCTCAAGATAAGGTGCTCGAAGCCGATGCCAGGTTCCTTGCCTCCTTCGATTATGATGATGATGATGAAGGCAGCCAAGGCGGGTTTGATAATGTCAAGGGGCCCGAAGAAGAAGAAGCTACCCCTGAGGGAGAAGTCGACCCCGAGCATAGTTAGGATTTTATTTTTCCTTTTATTTTTTGTAAGACCTTCATCGGTCTTTTGTACATAAACACATATATAAAGAAATCTTTCTTTTGATTTCCTTCTCAAATTTTGTCTTCATACTTGCTTTGTGCCTTGTAAAATTTTTTGCACATTTTTATGCTTTAGACAATATGTTCGAGACTTTGGTTTTAAATGACTTGATCGAGGCCATAATAATAATACTGCTTTTATAGTCGAGTTCAAGTAAAACTTGAACCCGAAGCAATAGAACCCTTAGGTTTGCACTTAATAATAATGGATCCTCGATCTGTAGTCGAGTAGGTATTTATTTGAACTCGAGGTAGTGGAACCCTTAGGTTCGAATCAAGTGAGAACGTGTTCTTGAACTCAAAGTGTATTGGCCCTTAGGCTCTTTGAATTGGGCCGACATGGCCATAAAAGAATGGCTTTTTTTTCCTTTTTCGGCTTAAAGACTTTGTAAAAATTTGTTATGTCTTAGCATGTATTTTTTAGGGTTCGATATTGATCGAAACCTCTTTACCTTTTGCGCCTTAGCACAAACTTGTACTTAAAATAACTTGATACCTCTTAAGGTTTTTCGAGGGCTGATATTATTGAAGCCCTTTGGTTATTTTGTCGAGGGTAGCCTTTTTTAACCGATTTTTAAAGAATTCGAAGGCCAGTTTTCATTGCGGCATTTGGACGTCTTCGAGCCACGTTAATTTGATCGTAGCATTTGGGTATGCCTCTTGGGCTTATTTCACGATAACACTTCGAACAAGTTCGAAGTGTTTGTCCCCGAGAATGATGGCCTTGGCTTATAAATTGAGGAATTCCTCTTTGAGGTCTTACGATTTTGTGTTTAGATAATTAGAACATGTTTATTTTCAACGGTAGTCCCCGAATAGGGGGTCGATCATTCGAGGTGTAGTTGCGTTTTGGCCTTTGAGCCATTTTTCATGGAAAATCATAAGTATGGAGCTTGTAAAGTAGAAATTTTTTGTTGAGGCACCAGATATTTGATAAGGAAAAATACTTCTTTGAATAATTCATACATGCGTACATGTTTTGCCGTTAGGGCTCGAATAATTTATATGGACACGGTTCATTCGACCGTTTTGGCCCATTACAAAGTTTTTCCTACCTAGGCCTTTTTGTCATAAAGCATTTTCCTTGAAAATAAAACATCCAAAGGTGATGCCCCCTAGTATTCGAGGTTGATTGTAAGGAGATCTCGGATACACTAAGTCAGCACGAACAATGGTTGCCTCATTAAAAACCTTACCGGAAAAACCCATTTGGGATAAAAGCCGGTCGAAGGGAAAAAGAGTGCAATGCGTACTTTAGGGTCCTAATATCTTCCTGCTCGATGATAAATCTGATATTTTTCTCTAATACTGAAAATAAGTTAGCGTAAAATGTAAACGAAAAAGGAGAAGGTCATACCTTAACATTAATATCTCTTGAGGAGTGAGATGTTCCAATTATTTGGTAATTGCTCGCCGTTTATCGTGCCCAGCTTGTAAGACCCCTTTCCAACAAAATCGAGGATTTGATAGGGTCCTTCCCAATTGGGCCGAGTTTTCCTTCATTAGGATCTCGAGTGTTGATGACGTCTTTCCTTAGGACTAAGTCTCCGATTCTGAAGTGGCAAAGGTTGGTTCTCCGATTATGATATCTCTCGATGCGTTGTTTTTGGCGCAACCATCCGAACAAGGGCGACTTCTCATTTTTCATCCAATATTTTGAGGCTAGTATTCATAGCCTCATGATTTGATTCTTTCGTTGTATGTCGAAATCTGGCACTGGGTTCTCCGACTGGAATCAAGGCTTTGGAGCCATATACTAAGGAGAACGGGGTTTCCCCCGTACTGGATTTCGATGTTTTTTGATATGCCCAAAGGACTTCGGGTAGGATTTCCCTCCACTTTCCCTTGGCATCGTTTAACCTTTTCTTCATATTCTGAATGATAGTTTTGTTCGTTGAATCGGCCCGTCCATTCCCACTTGGATGATACGGTTTCGATAAGATCCTTTTTATTTAACTTCTTTTTCTATGACTTTCTCGAAGTCCTGTGCTTCAACCCATTTAGAGAAATAATCAGTCATAAAAAAATGAATTACCTTTACATGGGGCCGATGGCAGAGGGCCGACGATATCCATCCCCCATTTCATAAATGTCCACGGGGATAGGACCGAGTGAAGTTGTTCTCCGGGCTAGTGGATCATTGGCACATTTGGAACTTATCACATTTTCGAACAACCTCCTTAGTGTGCTTTTCCATAATATCCCAATAGTATCCTGCTCTGATGATTTTAGGAACTAGTGATTCAACACCGGAGTGGTTCCCACAAGTACCTTCGTGAATTTCTCGTAGGGCATAATCGGTGTCTCCTGGTCCCAAGCATACCGCCAACGGTCCGTCAAACGTCCTTCTGTACAATGTTCCATATTTGGTCAGTATGAACCGAGCAACTTTTGTTCGTAGGGCCCTCAATTCTTTAGGGTCCGATGGGAGCTTTACGTTTTTCAAGTACTCGATATATTTATTACTCCAATCCCAAGTTAAGCTTGTGGAGTTTATATCAGTGTGACCTTATTCGATCACGGATCTCGAGAGTTGAACGATAGTCCCCGAGCTAATTTTGTCGCTCTCGACTGATGATCCCAAATTTGCAATAGCATCGACTTCATTATTCTGCTCTCGAGGTACATGCTGCAAATTCCATTCTTTAAAACGGTGCAAAGTCACCTGCAACTTGTCCAAATACCTTTGCATTCTATCCTCTTGGACCTCGAAGGTCTTATTTACTTGGTTTACTACCAGCAGGGAGTCACACTTGGCTTCAATGACTTCCGCACCCAAGCTTTTAGCTAGTTCGAGACCTGCAATCATGGCCTCGTACTTGGCCTCATTGTTAGTCAACTTAGAAGTTCTGATGGATTTTCTAATAGTATTTACCGTGGGCGGCTTCAAAATTATGCCTAATCCAGACCCTCTCACATTCGAAGCGCCGTCTGTGAAAAGGGTCCACACCCCCGATGATGTACCCGATTTCAATAGAAGTTCCTTTTCAACTTCGGGTACGAGGGTCGGTGTGAAGTCGGCCACGAAGTCTGCCAAAATTTGAGACTTGATGGTCGTTCAGGGATGATATTCGATATCATACCCACTGAGTTCGACGACCCATTTGTCCAATCGGCCCGATAATTCAGGCTTATGCAAAACATTACGAAGCAGGTTAGTAGTTAATACACATATGGGGTGACATTGAAAATATGGTTTTAACTTCCTAGAGGCGCTTATTAGAGCAAGTGACGATTTCTCTAAGTGTGGATATCTAGTTTCTGCTTCTCCTAGAGTTTTACATACGTAATAAACAGGAAATTGCATACCTTGCTCTTCTCGAACTAGGACACCACTTACCGCGATTTCTGAGACCACCAAGTACAAGTAGAGCTTTTCATTTGCCTTTGGAGTATGGAGAAATGGTGGGCTCGAGAGGTATCATTTCAATTCTTCTAACTCCTGTTGGCATTCCGAGGTCCAGGCAAAATCGTTCTTCTTTTTGAGTAGAGAGAAGAACCTATGGCTCCGATCTGACGATTTCGAGATGAACCGGCCTAAGGAAGCTATCCCCCTGTCAACCTTTGTATGACTCTAACACTTCCACGACAGTGATGTCTTCGATAGCCTTGATTTTATCGGGATTAATCTCGATTCTCCGATTCAACACCATGAAGCCAAGGAACTTTCCCGAACCGACCCCGAAAGCACATTTCTCGGGATTGAGCTTCATGTTGTATTTTCTCAGTATCTTGAATGTTTCATGCAAATGTGTCAAATGGTCCTCTGCGCGCAGGGACTTAACTAGCATGTCATAAAATATATACTTCCATTGACTTATCTATTTTTTCTTCAAATGTTTTATTTACTAGGCGTGGTAAGTAGCTCCTGCGTTTTTAGCCCAAAGGGCATTACGTTATAACAATATGTTCCATACTTGGTGATAAATTCATTCTTTTCTTGGTCTTCCGAGTTCATTTAAATTTGATTGTACCCGGAATAGGCGTCGAGAAAACTAAGGATCTCGTGGCCTACCGTGGCGTCGATCATGCGATCGATGCTAGGCAATGGAAAAGAATCTTTGGGACATGCCTTGTCCAAATCCTTGTAATCTACACACATCCTGAGTTTATTTCCTTTCTTAGGGAATACGACTATATTGGCTAACCATTCGGGATATTTTATCTCCCGAATGGATCTTATTTTGAGAAGTTTAGTTACCTCGTCCTTGATGAATGCATGTTTTACCTTGGACTGGGGCCTTCTCTTTTGTTTCACTGGCCTGAAATTTGGGTCCAGACTCAATCGATGCGTTGTTATCTCCGGTGGGATCCTTGTCATGTCTAAATGGGACCAAGCAAAACAATCTATGTTGTTAATAAGAAATTTAATAAGTTTTTTCATGAGTTCGGGGGTTAACCCCGTTCCGAGGTATACCTTTTGCTCGGGCAGGTACTCGATAAATAAAACATGTTCCAACTCTTCGATCGCTGATTTCGTAGCGCCGGAATCTTCGGGAACAACAAAAGTTCGAGGAGTCCAATAATTTTCTTCTTCTTCTATTTGCTGTTTCCCCGATTCGGTGGAGGCTTGTGGTTGTGATTGCTATTTGGCTTCCTTTTTCCCTTTGATGTCCGATTATTTTGATGTTGATAGTGTCGATGTCGGTATTACCTCATCGACCCTGAACATCTCCTTTGCAGCATGTTGTTCCCCATATACTGTCTTCACTCCGTCTGACGTCGGGAATTTCATCATTTGGTGGAGAGTCGAAGGGACTGCCCTCATATTGTGAATCCAAGGCCTCGCAAGTAGGACATTGTACCTCATGTGTCCCTCGATTATGTGGAACTTGGTATCCTGGATAGTTCCGGCCATGTTCACTGGTAGGATGATCTCTCCTTTAGCTGTTTCGCTGGCCATATTGAAACCGTTCAAGACTCGGGCTGCGGGCACGATTTGATCCTGTAGGCTAAGTTGGTCCACGACTCTTGATCAGATCTACCTGGATCCACTAAAACACGCTTAACTTGAACTTTATTTAATAAGATATAAATTACCAGAGCGTCATTGTGAGGTTGAGAAATTCCTTCTACTTCCTCGTCGTTGAATGATACGGTTCCTTCTGGCACATAATCGCGGATCCGTTTTTCCCTAGTAATTGACACCTTAGTGCGTTTGAATACAGGTCCCTGCGGGATATCGACCTCGCCGACGATCATATGAATTACATGTTGTGGCTCCTCCTGTTCATTTTTCCTGTTGGTGTCTCTTTCTATGAAATGACTCTTGGCTCGATCACTTAGGAATTCTCGAAGGTGGCCCTCGTTGAATAGACGATATACCTCCTCCCTTAATTGCCTGCAATCTTCGGTCCTATGACCATGTGTGCCATGATATTTACACATCAAATTGGGGTTTCTTTGGGAAGGATCGGTCTGTATAAGTGGGCCATCTAATATCTTTGATTCTTTCAGTTGCTGATACAATGCCCGATTCATTGATGCTAAAATTATATTCCGACAATCGAGGTGCCTCTATAGGATCGACATACTTGTCAAAACCACTTTTACTCATAAGTCCCCGAGAATTCTGCCCTCGATCACTTCTTCGATCATTCCTGGCGAAATTGCGTCATGGGCCACTGTTCCTGCGATCTGCTATGTACGACTGATATTGGTCTTTGTTTGATCGAGGCTCCCAATCGACGTCCTTTTGATTTTTAGCTGCAGACCTATTTGGATACACTTAACCGGAAGGAGCTCCTAGTTGGTCATCCTCGACCCTGATCTTCGATTGGTACCGATTATGTACATCGGCCCAAGTTACCGCTAGGTATTCGATCAAATTATGCTTCAGTTGACGCGATGCTATCGAACTCCGTTCATTCAATGTAACGACCCAACCGGTCATTTTAAGAATTTAAGCTCCGTTCGGTGGCATAAGGTCTTGAATAACTTCACATTGTGTATATCGACCTGCGTGTATGGTTGGATTCAGTTACCGGATGATTCAGAGTCGAACTGGAAGAAGGATTTCTGTTTTGGAAGCTTAAGCGGTGGAATTTGGCCGGAATTTGACTTTTTATGTAAACGGCTTTGGAATAAGTTTTGGATAATGTCAACAGCTTCGTATGGTGATTTTGAGCTTAGGCATGCGTCGGATTTGGACTTGGAGGTCCGTGAAGTAATTTGAGGCAATTCGGTGAAAGTTGGAACATTTGAAGTTTGAAAATTGGAGTGGTTTGACCACAGTTGACTTTTTGGGATATCGCGGTCGGAATGCGATTCCGAGAGTTGGAGTAGCTCCGTTATATGAATTGGGACTTGTCAGCAAAATTTGGCATCATTTCGAGTTGAATTGATAGGTTTCGGCACGAATTTAGAAGTTTAAAGAGTTAGAAGTTCATAAGCTCGATTCATGGTGCGATTCATAGCTTCGTCATGTTTTGATGTGATTTGATACCTTGATCGTGTCCGTGTTAGAGTATGGAACTTGTTGGTATGCTTGGACGGGGTCTTGAGGGCCCCGGGTGTGTTTCGGACGAGTCGCGGATGAATTAGATGGTTGTGGGAAGGCTGAGTTGTTCTGGTGTAATCGTACCTGCAGACCTTGGGCCCAGGTGCGATGGTCGCAGGTGCGAAGGAGGAGGCGGAGGTGCGAGGAAGGCTGGCCTGGGCAGTCTCCACAGATGCGGATAAATGGAATGCACGTGCGGCTTCGCAAGAGTGGAGTCTTGAGCGCATGAGCGGGAATGGAGCGCAAGTGCGGTTGGTCGTGCGCACCTACGGTTGCACAGAAGTGGCTATTTTCATTGCAGGTGCGACCACGCCTGCGCAGAGAGTTTATATTCGAGGGTTTTGCCATTTTCTCCATATTTTGACTTGTAGAGCTCGATTTTGGGTGATTCTTAGTGGGGTTTTCAAGCAATCCGATTGGGAAAGTTTTCTCATCTAGAATTAAATATATTCCATGATTTAGTCTTTGTTTTTATCATTTAGATTGTGTTTTTGGTTGGGGAAAATATTGGGTTTTAAAGAAAATTTCAAAAAATGAAAAATCATGATTTGAGGGACGAAATGGTATCGGAATTTGGTAATTTTTGTATAGTTGAACTCATATTGGAATGGGTATTCGGATTTTTGTAAAATTTATCGGGTTCCGAGGTGCAGGCCCAGGGGTCGACTTTTGGACCGATTTCTAGAATTTGATAAAGATTGAAGCTTTTGTCCGTAGTAGTTCCTTATAAGTTTTATGTGTGTTTTGAAGTTGTTCTAGTTGGTTTGGAGCCGCCCGGAGGCCTTTTTACCCGAGAAGTCTATTTTAGAGTACCAGGTTGTCGTCTTTGAGGTAAGCATCTTGCCTAACCTTGTGTCGGATTTGAGTCTTCTATGTTGATTGTAGTCCGTGTACGCTAGATGACGAGTGTGTGCTCAGACTTATTTGTAGAAGGTTGAACTTTTAGGGTTCTTAGGTCCTTATATTCACCTTGTATGAAGTTGTTCTTGATACACTTGAGTTCTAAATTGCTAGTTTCACCCCTACATGCTTTGATTAGAGCTAATTTTCTTTAGGATTCACCCTTACCGCCTGCTTGATCCTGATTTTTACTTAACCAAAGTTTTACCTCTTCTATCGTCATGCTATATTTTCATAAACTGCCTATAATTAATTGAATTGTTGAAAATCTCTCATAATTGGTCAAACTCATAAGGGATTTAGATAACTTATATCATAGTCGACTTGTCCCTACTTGGAATTATTTGACTTGTGTTGGCTTCTTATTGTTGACTTGAATTTTGTGGATTTATTGCTTTGTCTTGTTTTTCCCTGGTCAAGATATTCTCTTTACATTTAGTATTTATTTACCTTGATTATTCCTTGTGAACAATGTTCTACTATTTCTTTGTGAATTGAAGATCTTGTATTAATTTATTCGTCGTACCTTGTATTATTGTCATGGTTGTTTTGTATTTGATGTGGTGATGTACGAGTTTTCTGCCATACTATAATTGTTGTCTTTTTGTTGCACTGCATATCTAAATCGGGACTACAGACGTATTCCGGGAGATCCCCCTGTACTGTATATTTAAATTGGGACTACGGACGCATTCCGGGAGATCCCTCTGTACTGCATATTTAAATTGGGACTACTGACGTATTCTGGGAGATTTCCCTGTACTGCATATTTAGCTTGAGACTACGGACGTATTCTGAGAGATCCCCCAGCACTGCATATTGTTTTGGGACTACGGACGTATTCCGGGAGATCCTTTGTATTGTGTGATAAATTCGAAACTACGGGACGTGATCCCGCTAGATTTTTTCAAAGAAACTATGTTTGAAAGACAATTATTTGGAAAGTCCAATTGAAAAGCATTTATCTTGAATAAAACTATGTTGAAGGGCATTCCTTAGGAAAATTATATTTGAAACGCATTTATATTGAATAAAACTATGTTTGAAGGATATTCCTTTGGAAAAGTATATTTGAAAAGCGTTTATGTTGAAAAAAACTATGTTTGAAGGACATATTCTTTGGAAAAGTATATTTGAAAATCATTTATCTTGAAGCAAACTATGTTTAAGAGACATCGATTGGGAAAATATATTTCAAAAGAATTTTCCATTAAAAAGGACCTTAAAGCTTTCAACATAAAAACTTGCGGGTGAAAGTTTACACTCGAAGATTTTTACCATTTTATTAGGATTTGTGGCGAATGCCTGGTGTGGAGACTAATGCAGTGCTGAGTTACTACTTGCCCTTATTGTGTTGTGATTTTCGTACTTGGGTTGTGTTCCCATCCATCCTTCGGTGTATTATTTCGGTGATCTGTTACTATTTACTGTTTTTCTTCCTTATTGTAGTCGTTCTGTTGCTAGTCATATTGTGTAGATAATATATAGGGGTTATGTTTTTGTTATCTCCTGTACTTATGCTTGTTTAGTTTGTTAGACCAGTGGGTGTCTTGACTAGTCCTCGTCACTATTTCACCGAGGTTAGTCTTGATACTTACTGGGCATCGCTGTGGTGTGCTCATACTACACTTCTGCACATTTTTGTGCAGATCCAGGTATTGATCGTTAGTAGTTGTGCCGATTCTTGCTGAGGAGACTGAAGGTAGACCCGTCGTCGCGTTCGCAGGCTTCAGAGTCACCTTCTTATTCTGGATTTACACTATTTTTACTTACTTCCAAACAGTTGTATTTAGAAGTTGTAACAAACTCTGTAGAGCTTATGACTTGTACGATCGGGTTTTTGGGAATATGCTCATTGTATAAAGAATTCT
The DNA here is from genome assembly GCA_005239525.1 of Nicotiana knightiana. Lineage (NCBI taxonomy): Eukaryota > Viridiplantae > Streptophyta > Magnoliopsida > Solanales > Solanaceae > Nicotiana > Nicotiana knightiana. The sequence goes on along the minus strand of MDKJ01301459.1, from coordinate 10,147 downwards.
TTATTTCAGAAAAATATTAGATTTTATTTATTATTGTTGTTATCCCATGAATATTAGGCTTACCTAGTCCTTAAGACTAGGTGCCATCACGATACCCAACGGAGGAAAATTTGGGTCGTGACTTTCAACCCCTGGGTGTAAGCTTGAACGACCCAATCATCTATGACTGGTGGCAACTCCATGCGTTCCATTTGAAAATCGGGATAAGAACTCCCTCAACATCTCATTATCCTTCTGTTTCACTTTGAGAAGGTCTGATTTCCTTGTCGCAACCTTTATGGACCCCAGATGTGCCTTTACAAAAGAGTCTGCTAACATGACAAATAAGTCAATAGAATTTGGCGGTAGATTATGGTACCAAATCATTTCTCCCTTCGATAGGGTCTCCCCGAACTTTTTCAATAAAACAGATTTGATCTCATCATCTTCCAAATCGTTACTCTTGATGGAGCATGTGTAGGAGGTGACATGCTCATTGGGATCGGTAGTCCCATTGTATTTAGGTATATCCGGCATACAAAACTTCTTTGGAATGGGTTTCGGAGCCGCACTCAAAGGAAACGACTTATGTACAAATTTCTTCGAATCCATCCCTTTCAAGATTGGCGGTGCCCCTCGTATCTGATCGACTCGAGAGTTGTATGTTTCCACTTTTTTATCATTAGCTTCGATTTTCTTCTCTCCCAACTCAATTCTTTTGGTGAGCTCCTCGAGCATTTTCATTATTGCAGGATTAGTCCCCGATTCGTTACTATTCGACCTCTCTGGAACTGGCTCGGTACAACGGGTGGCTTCTGGTTCGACCCCACTCGGAGTTCTATGTTGATTTTGTAGTTGAGAAATAGCGTCTTGCTGAGCCTGTAGCATTTCGAATATCACCTGGAGACTAACTCCTCCGTCTCCTCTACCCTATGTACCTTGGCCACCAGATTGGCCTTCTCTGTATACACTCCCTTTGGGGTCTGCTCCTAGGTCCACATTTAAAGCAACATGCGAACTGACATCGACTGGGTTGGCAACCGATTCTCACCCGAGGTTAGCATGTGGTACCTCGACTCCTGGAGCAATTACATTGTTGGTTTCCCCATGAAACCCGAGGCCATTGTCACCATGTGTGGGTGCGTTTTGTGAGTTTGACATGTTTTAACCTGAAAGTAAAGATACTTGACAAGAAAAAGAGTAAAATAGTGTATGTTATCAAAATTAGTACCGAATAATCACTATTATCCTTAGCCCCACGGTCGACGCCAAACTGTTTACCCTAAAATTCGGATAACAACTAAACTTATATTGTAGTTTTAAGGATATGTGATTTCGTCCAATGCCAATTGATAAACAAGAAAATAAATGGATGAATTAGATGATAAAATAAATCAAACCAGTATGTAAGCAAAGCCTCGACCTCGATTTGGGATAGTCTCGATGTGGAATAGTAAGAACAATAAATGATAAAGCAACTCTGATGAACAATAAGTGAAATGGCAAGAAAGTAACGAGTGTATATATTTTTATCAGTGAATAATGATGCCTATAAATGAATGAAATTCCTCTTTATAACATTTCATGAAACTCCAGAAGAAGTTCAGGTACCCGAAAATAAAGAAAGTGATGAGATCTCACAAGTTATGTCGCTTGTGAACCGATACAAAATGATCGTCGACGATATATTTGATACAATATAGTGCACAATATTGTAAAACATTATGAGGATCGGACCTGCAGTCCAGACACCTGAAGATGTCATGCCATTTATATTCAAGTCATAACATATATGACTCATTTGATTAAATCTATATGAATATCCCTGAAGGATTTAAAATGCATGAAGCATATAGTTCAAAGTATCGAGAAATGTACTCGATCAGATTGCAAAGGTAATTGTACCATTTAAAGTAATTTGGGCGCATATGGTATTGTCGCCTCGGTGAATATTTGCTGAAAGAAGGATACGTAAGTGATGTTATTTGTCCAGGTATTTTTATAATGAAGATGTCATTGGAATTTTTTATCCTTGTTGTTTATATTGATTACATAAATCTTGTTGGAACTCTAGAAGAGCTCCAAAAGACAATTGAATATCTTAAGAAAGAATTTGAGATGAAAGATCTTGGAAACACAAAACTTTGTCTTAGTCTGCAAATTGAACATTTAGCAGACGGGATCTTTATCTATAAATTTGCCTATACATAAAGGGAATTAAAATGCTTTTACATGGATAAAGGGTACCCATTTACACCAATGATTGTTCGATCACTTGAAGTAAATAAGGATCTATTACGACCTCTAGAAGAGGATGAGGAACTCCTTGGTCCTAAAATACTCTATCTCAGTGCAATTGATGCACTTATGTATCTTGCTAATGCTGACAAAGGTGGTGAAAATCGTATTGGTTATGCAAATGCAGGTTATTTATCTGATCCCCATAAAGCTCGATCTTAAATCCGGTATGTGTTTACATGTGGAGGTACTGTCATACCTTCACAAAGCAATCTATTGCTGCTACTTCTTCAAATAATGCTGAGATAATATCTATTCATGAAGCAAGTAGGAAATGTGTATGGTTGAGATCAGTTAATTTTATTCACGAAAAATATGGTTTGGAATGTGATAAAGGATCCACAATTTTATACGAAGATAATGTTGCATGCATAGCCCGATTGAAGGAAGGATTTATAAAAGGAGATAGAACGAAGCACATTTCACCAAAATTATTTTACACACATGATCTTCAGAAAAATAGTGACATTGATGTGCAACAAATCCGTTCAAGTGACAATCCAGCAGATTTGTTCACTAAATCTATGCCAACTTCAACTTTTGAGAAGATGGTATACAGTATTGGAATGTGGAGACTCAAATATTTAATACAAGGTTTTCATCAGGGGGAGTGAAATACGCGCTGCACTCTTTTTCCCTTACTAAGTTTTTTCCCATGAGGTTTTTCTTGTAAGGTTTTTAATGAAGCAACTGGAAATACGTATTACTAAATATGTGTACTCTTTTTCCTTCACTAGAATTTTTCCCAATGAGTTTTTTCTAGTAAGGTTTTGACGAGGCACATTATCTTTAATGAACATCCAAAGGGGAGTGTTATAAATATATATTATATTATGGATGTTATAAGCTTCCTGGAGAAGATTATCCATATGGGACACCGCCATAAATATGTTTATCTATTTGGTAATCTATTGGAAATAAGCTTCTTGAAGAAGCTTATCATTTAGGTACTCCGTTATGGATAAATATTACCCATGGTAGAAGACTATCTATGTCTAGTACAGTAGCAACTTACAAGCAACTTACACAGCAGCTTACAAGCTGCTTATGCAGGCAGGTTGCAAGCAACTCAATGAAATGATTTGCAACAGCTTCTTATTAAACAGGCAGGTTGCAAGCATCTCATGCAGACAACTTACAAGCAGCTAAAGAAAAGACTAGCAACTGCTTCCTGAAAATCCTCCGCAGTTGGTTCATTTCTTCTATAAATAGAAGAGTTTTCAGTTCATTATGTACATCAGTTTGAAAGTTGAATAATATATCAGTTTCTCTCTATACTTGTCTTCAATTTATTTACTTTACAGTCGTTATTTTATACATTTTTCCAAATTTTCATTTTATATCACTCACAAAAATTCAAAAACAACCCAAAATTGTATTCGTGTTCAAACACAATTCTAATTTTCAAATACCATTTTCACTCAAAACAAGTTCACTTTTTTTCAAAATTATACAATTCTTATGTCCAAATGTCCGCTAAGTCTTTTTTGGGGGGGGGGGGGGTGTTTAATACTTAATTTACTACTCGAGCTTGTAGCCAAATATTTCCATAAGTGTGTCTAAGACATACTACTTTTGTGCTTAATCAGTCTTAGACACACTCGGGAAAACATTTGTTTATAGAAAAATTCCCCGTAAAATAGGGTATGTAACAAAAATTTGGCTACAAGCTCGAGGGTAAACTATGTATTAAACCTATTTCGTGCATTGAAAGCCACCTAACAAGGATTTGTTGATGAGGCAAACTAATCTAATCTTTTTAAACTTATTTTATCTTTTAACTTTATGTCACGACCCCAAATCCTAAGCCGGCCGTGATGGAGCCTTTCGTGGAACTAGGCTAGACAATAACCACATGTTCAAAATTTATTTCAAAATCCCAAACAAAAATCCAAGCATTTCATAAATATACAATGGTTACTAAATAAAGTAGGCCAATAAACAGTGCCACCAACCCCATAACCCGGATCCAACAAGTCATGAGCATCTAGAAGAATAAGCCAAAATATACTGTCATAATACAAAACCTCCGAATGAAAGCTAGATACAGCAAGAAGGGAAAAACAGAGATGTTGCGGACGCTGAACAGCTACCTCTATATCCCGCAAATTCGACTCTGTGCGGAAAAAGATGGCTAATGCTCGATATCTGCACCTGAATCTGTATACAGAGGTGCAGGGAGTAATGTGAGTACGCCAACTCAGTATTAATGAAAATAAATTAAGTCTAAGCGGCAAGGAAACACATAAAATCAATACCATCAAATCGCAATATACATAACCTTACTTTCCAATGGTATAACATAGATGTATGAAATCGTCATGCCTTAAAACCAACTTCAGAAAAATCCTTTGAAGAATGTATATTTTTCAACAACTTCAACCGAAAGGTTTAGTGATAAAATGAAATGAATCATATAGAGGCCCCTTGGGCAAATCATATTTCATAAGCTCAAAGTGAAAGTAGTAAAATCATAAGTAGCCCCTCGGGCAAAAATGTATCATAATCAGCCCCTCGAACATGCCTCAATGTCACTCATAATCAGCCCCTCGGGCATACCTCACCACCACTCGTAATCAGTCCCTCAGCACCTCACAGTCACTCATGCCTCTCAATCACTCGTCACTCGGCACTCGACACTATGTAGGTACCTGCGCTCACTGGGGGTATGTACAGACTTCGGAGGGGCTCCTACAACCCAAGCGCTATAAACAAGCCAAATCATGGCATCAATCATTCCCAGGCACTCGGCCTCTCTCATATTATAACATCCACACAATATGGGCCCTCAACCTCACTCAGTCAGACACTCTCATCATGCCACTCGGGCCATAAATAAAAGGGATTCTCGACCCAAAATAGTATTTCATTTCAAGAAATAGTAATATCATCAATAGGAGTGTCAACAATTTCACAAGAAAGACTGAGTGTAAAATCATAGTTTCAAAGTAGTGAAAATATCAGTAAAATAGCCCCCAAGGGGTTAAAAAAGATCGGCACTAGGCCTAAAACATGTCTTACAGACCAAATATATCAAACCATAGCAATACTGTAAAACATATGCTTAAAAAGCAGTTTCGCAACTCAATAGTTGCCTAAAAGGAACATATTTCCAAATTTTCAGTTCGTGCACGCCCCACACTCGTCATCCAGTGTGTGCGTCACTCCAAATCCGTGAAGGGATGTAAAGTCCGGGGTTTCATACCCTCAGGACAGGATTTATAACCATTACTTACCTTTACCGGGTCACAACACTAGTCCGCAATGATCTTGCCCCTCAAATTGGCTCCCGATTGCTCTGAATCTAGCCAAAACCAGTTTAACATCATCAATATATATCAAAGGAACTCAACCCAATCGAAAATTATTAAATTATACAAGAATCTCAAAATTCGGCCAAACCCGAGCACCGGGCCCCGGGCCCACATCTCGAAACTCGATAATTTTTACATCACTAGAAACCTCGTCCTCCCACGATTCTACTCATACCAAAATCATCAAAATCAGATAACAATTGCCTACCCAAAACCTCAAAAGAAATTCCAATTGTCCACCCCCTTCTTCCCAACCTTTTCCTACTTAGTCTTTAAATTTTCAAGCCTAATCCGAACAAAATAGCGTAGGAACGATGTTGTAACCAAAGAACTTACCTTTACTGAAGAATATTGAGTTTCCTTCTCCAAATCGCCTTCGCAAAAATGGTGAAAATAAGAGAATTTTCGCGGAGGGCCTTTGTATACTATTTCTGCCAGTCATTTCCGCACCTGCGGCCTATCTTCTACACCTGCGGCTTCGCAGGTGCGGCCAAAACTTTGCTCCGGCGGAAAAATCCCCTGCCTAGCCTTTTCGCACCTGCGCACTTCCCATCGCACCTGCGACTGTCCGACCGCAGGTGCGGTTATCACCAGAACTTCACACCAGCAACTATTGCTGCAATTTTCCAAGTCCAAAAACCCCGCCAACCGTCCGAAATCAAATCCCGAGCCCCTCGGGGCCCCAACCAAACATACCAACACACCCCATAGAATTATTCCAACTTAGTCGAGCCTTGGAAACACCAAAAATAAATGAAAACACCAAAATTGCATCAAATTCAAGCCTATGAACTTTGAAACTTCCAAATTTCGCCGACTGCGCCGAAACCAACCAAAACACCTCCGATTGACCTGAAATTTGGCAGACACATCCAAAATGACATTACGAACCTGCTCCAACTTCCAAAATTCTATTATGACCTCGATAGCCTATTTTCCACTGCCGATCGGAAATCACCAAAAACTAACTTTCGCCAATTCAAGCCAAATTCAACACCGGACATCACAAAAATATTCTGAACACACTCCTAAGTCTCAAATTAACTAATGAAGCTATCCTAGCCATAAAATCCATATTCTGAGGTCGTTTACCAATATGTCAACTCTCAGTTGACTTTCTCAACTATTAGGCTTCTTTAAGAGACTAAATGCCTCAATTCCCACCATAGCCACTCCGGACCCAAGCCAACTGACCCAACACAAAAAAAACAGGCTAGCAATATATAACAAATGCAGAAATTGGGGAAACGGGGTAAAATCTCACGGAACGACCGGCCGGGTCGTTACACTTTAGCCACTATTCCTCAAAGTTCAAAGTAAAGTGGTTGCTATGATATATAACCAAAAAAAATCCCATTTCCTAACATGCTCCATTTAATTACAGCCTAATATGTTGTACTCCACCCAACAAATCAAACAACCCACATGCAAACAGTTCCGTGTGAGTCATGAAGGACAAGCACAAAGCAAATATTCCAACAAACACCACGAGTCCCTCTTTTGGCTTGACAAACAAGAACAAAACTCAGAGATGCTGACAAAGGAGATGTTTTCACAAGCGAAGTTAGAAAAGTACAATTGCCTCAAGGATATGAATAAAGAATAAAAGAAGCAGGGATTATAGTAAGAGATTGGGCACCTCAATTGGAAATATTAGCACATAATTCAACAGTGATTGTGGATGGAATTCATGCATGGAAGGTATTTTCTTTGGAGTTCCTATAGCAGCCTCGCCAATGCATTCTGATGAGCCAAGGAATTCTCAACTTGAAAAAAAGTATTTGAAAATTGGACTAACTGTTAGGCCATGGACGCGTTGATATGAACTTGTTGTAAGTATTCTCTATTTGCAAAATAATTCTGGAGAAGAAAAATAACGTATAAACAGAAATGTAGAAGAAACATAATTTAATCCGAGCCCACTGAAATCATAGTGTTTCCTTAAGGAAATTAAAACCCTCCTAGTACCCGAGGTTGTGGATTATTTTCTCCCAGGATAGAACAGATTACACACTGGTGTAGTAGTACTTCAAACCCCAGTGTTTCAACAAACACAAATGGGGACACCAAATCACACTTATCTGTTTCTTTTTGTAAGAAAACAATGCAGAAAGGAAGAGGAGAACTCAGAAAGAAATTTCGTATGGAAAATCTGAGGGAATAGTGTGCTATTTATAGCCAACATGTTGAGTTTAAATGAAAAGGTGCAACTCTCAGCAAATCACACTTATGTTTTTTGTTTTGTAAGTAAACAATGCAGAAAGGAAGAGGAGAACTGAGAAAGAAATTTCATATGAAAAATCTGAGGGAATAGTGTGTTATTTTGTGATGACCCAAAAGGTCATCTTGTGTAAATTTAGCAAAAACTGTATTTCAAGGCCCCGAAAGCATCCGTTAATCTCACCTCGATGTGCGTGCACAACCCAAGTTAGTAGCCGGGATGTCTTTATGTGAAAATGTGTTGAATAGTTGAATTTATGATAATTAATGGAATAAAGTTGACTTCGGTCAACATTTTTGGTAAATGGACTCGGACCCGTGATTTGACGGTCCCGGAGGGTCCGTAGGAAAATATGGTACCTGGGCATATGCTCGGAATCAAATTCCGAGTCCCAAGTCCGAGAAATAAATTTTTAAAGAAAATTATTTTCTAAAAATAAGAAAGACTTTTGAAAATGAACTTTGATGTGAATTCTATGTTACCGAGCCCGTATATTGGTTCCGGAGCCCAGAATAGGTTCGATATGGGTTATGTGAGTTATCTGTAAAATATGGAAAGAAACAGACTTGGTTTGACGTGTTTCAGATCAAAATCGGAGAATTTAGAAGTTTATGAAGTTACAGAAAATTCTATAGATTTTGGAGTTTAATTCATTGTTTTTGATGTTATATTACTCGAATAAGTTCGTAGGATGATTTTGAAGTCATGTGTATATTTGGTTTTGAGCCCGAGGGCTCGGGTGAGTTTCGGGTAGGTGTCGGGGTGCTAAACTTAGGAAATTTCTGGTGTTTTAGGCTGAATCTGGTGTCCAGTTATTCCCTCTCTGCGATCACGGTGTTTTTCACGCGATCGCGATGTGCATTTTGGGAAGGGGTCAATTTCCTCTACACGATCGCGAAGAGCTGAGTGTGAACGCGGAGCCTTAGGGTTTAGCTCTACGCGACCGCACCCCTATGTCCGCGATCGCGTAAGTCTCCTGTGGGGTTGGGGGCTGGGTAGCAAATTGTTCTATGCGAACGCATTCTTTCGTTCGCGATCGCGTGGGTCCGCATCTGGTTTCTCTGCGATCGCAACCTTCACTTCTCGATCGTGTAAGTCTAAGGACAGAACTCTCCGCGATCGCAGGGCACATAACGCGATCGCGTAGAGTAATATCGCCCAGTTATTTAAAGTGTCAAAAAACAGAATACCCATTACGGGATTTTCATATTTTCACCATCTCCTTCTTCTCCAATCTCCATAGCCGAGTTCCGAGCTGACCTTCCTCCATAACCACTTAGGTAAGTGATCTTAACTCTAGTTTCTTCCATTTTCCTTCATCAAACACTAAATTCTAGGGCTAAAAACATGGAATCAAGGGTAGAAATTGGGGATTTTGGGTAGAGTTAGGGCTTTTGAAAATTTTGGGAATTCAACCTCATTTTGGGGTCGGATTTCAAAAAAAGTAGCATATTCGGGTTCGTGGGGGAATGGATGATCGGGTTTTGGTCCGAACCACGAGTTCGAACAAAGCGGGCCCGGGGTCGAATTCTGGTATTTTTGGAAGAATTATGGGAAATGTATAAATAGGCTTTGAGATTGAGTTATTGAATTATTATTGATGTTATTAAGTCAATTATGTCTAGATATTATCGTTTCGGAGTCGGATTCAAGAGGAAAGGCCGTGATTGAGGCTTGACTTGCATTCTTGGAGCCGAGGTAAGTGTTTGGCCTAACCTTAGCTTCAGGAATAGGTATAGAGTCTTATTTGCTATGTGTAATTCACGTAAAATGTATAGGTGAGGTGACAGGTACCTATATGTTGTGGTCAATCATGCCCGTAAGTCGATTTTGATGAGTTGTTTAATGTTCTTTGATATTCTCCGTGTTTTGAATTATTAGGATCCTTGAAAGTGGTACCCTGAAGTCACTTCATGACGTAGAAAGTTATTGACTGTGTGGTCGGTCGAGGATTTTTACTGTTGACATTATATCTCTGAGTGAGATTGGTTATAGCTGAGTCCCTTGCTAGGACAGTAGAATTTATTTCTGAACATTTGAAATGTCGTCTTGTTAAACTTTCAAATCAATTGTTGCTTTTACACTCGCCATGCACGATATTATCATTCCGTGCCGTGATTGTGATGTTTTATGCACGAGGGGACATTCCGTGCCATGTTTATCTTGTTTATGCACGAGGGGACATTCCATGCCGTGATTGTGATGTTTTATGCACGAGGGGAAATTCTGTGCCATGTTTATATCATTTATGCGCGAGGGGACATTCTGTGCCGATTGATTATTATTTATGCGCGAGGGGACATTCTGTGCCGTGTTTATGATATATATATATATA